>DWAJ01000502.1:0-31980 GCA_018238005.1 Eurema mandarina
ATTTAGACGGCGAATCTAGCCAAGTGTAATTGAGCCTTTAGAACGGCCACCTTTTGAATGATCTCATTCACGTTATCGCGTGTGCTTATAGCACACATTTGCACATTCCGACGGCAGCTAGTTTTTGCGATTACACGGAGCTGACAAAAATTTTTTGAACGCGATTTAGACGGCGAAATAAGCTGTGTGTAATCGGTCCTTTTTCCATGTTAGTATTTTAAAAGATTTCATTTCTTTGGCACCACCTCCCTCCACAGCGCAGTATATATTTTTAATTTTTTTTTAATTTACCATTCCAACTTAACATCGTCTTCTTGTTTTATCCACAACGTATACAAGGGGTCGAAAATTGAATTGGCCGCTTTAGCGGGTTTTTGAAATCAGATGATGATTCAATATCATTAGTTTCCAAACATTTTAAATGGCAATTATCTCCATTTAAATTTGCCAGCTATTCAAGTTCTATCTAATCAACGTCAGTCGTCTCATGGAACCTCTATTTTTTACGTTATGTGCCATAATAAACTGACTTTGGTAAGACTAATTTTAAAATTATATTATATCTTTTTTCATTAATACGTATGTTTTATTATAGCAACCGTCACACATAAAATATTATTAATAAAAATAAGTTTTACACCGCCATTGCACATATTTCACTATAACCTAAATCAATGCTTGTTTTTAAAGGTGCCCAAGTAGTAATAAGTAAAACACATAATATGTATTACTGTCACAAAGTGTTGAAGTTATACGTTTAACTGTCGTCTTTGTGTTTAATGTTTGTAGATTTATTTTAATTGAATATTAATTAATATTACAACTAGGTACGTTAATGTTAACTGCGTTCAATTTTAAAACACTAAAAGAAACGATTGTGATATTCATGTAATATTTTTATACTTATAAAGTTTTCTATGTAAAATCTTATTTTGAAATAAAAATGTTATAAAAACACTTGATGTTTTATTATAAATTTAAACTTACGTAAAATATATAAGATAAGTAGTAAAATTACTGTAGTGTGTAGTTTCCATCCCTGTGACACTGCTGGCAAAACTAAAAACATTAGTAGATTTCTTGAAAGAGGCCAAACACCCTATATCTTCACAATTCTTTGTGATTTAAATAATACAATAGCCGCGCCCTGTGGTTTTACCCGTATTTATGCATGTATTAGACACATACCTAGTTTTTCAATTATAGCATTAAACTAGATCCTTTTTCATTCATATATCGAGATTCGAGAACTTTCAAAAGTACTAAGTATTGCTTGCGTTGGATGCGTGTAATTACATGTACACAAAAATGTATTTCCTTTAATTTGACGTTGATCGAAATGTCGCACTCTGTAATTGAAAAACTAGGATAAGTCTGCCTCTTCAACACTATAAGTATAATAAAAAGCCGCATGAAAATCGGTTGCGTAGTTTTAAGATTTAAGCATATAAGTGTTGGACGAAGAAAGCTACTTTGTTTTATAATAATAGTAACATTCTACTGCTGGGGATGCGGAAGACTACATTAACACCCGCGTCTCGGAGTTTTTTTATGTAAGAGTGACAAAGGAGCAGGCGCATGTGATCAGCGCCGGCCATGAGTACTCGCGTTGTCACGAGTGCGTTACCTGCTTTTTAATCATCATGTGGTTTTAGTCGGTTTGATTCCGACATAACCTGCTTTCCCTGCTCCGAGAATATCAGTCCAGCAGAAGGATTTTCCCTCGAAGAAATAACTCAAGACAAAAGTTTAAAAATAAACACTTAATTAACTAGTAAAATTGTGCGATACTTGTGGCATTTTAATTTGGTGTTGTATTTTGTGATGTTATCTCAGCTCTAGAAATTAATCGTATAAATTCAATTCCTTTTATTTATTATTTGGCGAATGAACCGCTACGTTAATTGTAACAGTGCCGTTGGCCGTAACTACCGTAATTATATCTTTCGATTTACCGATAATTGTTCAGCAAAGATGTGCAAGCTCCTCTTGATATATTGATTTGGTTTCTTGGGATATGTCAAACTTTCCACGAGGAAATACGCTTTTTCAGAACAGCTTTATTAATGTTTGATTGAGTATTACTATTAAAAATACCTATTCGTCGTATCAGAAAGTAAGAGGGGGTTTAACTTTTTCGCAAACTAGTAGAGATCCCTATGAAGCTTATGTTGCAGTAACTCACATGTGACATGGATCCGTCGCGCAAGTAATATATAGCTATCTGTGATTCGCGGCTTCGCTCGAATAATAATGGATAATATAATATAATATAATATAATAGAATAACGATTTTCGTATATTACTCACAAAGATTTGTTAACTTGAACTGACATTCCTCGGCTTTTGTACAAATTTAAACACGGTTGATAAAAAGCAACATTTGATATACAGGTACGACAGGACAGTCTCTAAAAACACAATTTAAATTATAGTAGGTATTTAAATTATAATTAAATAGAAGAAAGTAAAGAAATTATAGACAGTGAGTATTTATTTAGGTAAGTGTGTTATAATTCGCAAAGGCACATTTCCTAGTTCCTAGAATAAACGCATAATAATAACATCATAATGATAAATTGTACCGATCGTAGCTATATCTGAGGATTATATTTCACGAGGGAATCGGTAAATCGTAAACAATCGCATGTAGAAGTTATATTTACAGATGGAAATTAATGACCGTTCGCGCAGCCTCGGGCGTCGAGTTTATAACTTTTTGGCTTAACCAGATCGTATCGGTAATAAGAATCAAACAGCTAATTGAAATAATTTAATTCTTACGTCAAGATCATATCTTTTTTAAATACATCTCTATAAAATTTTGGTTAACAACAAAGCAGGTAAGTAATACCAATTTATGTACCAGTTGTAAGTTTTGAATTTCAATTTTACTGTACCTATCTACTTTTTTATATCACAGGTATAGTAATTACATGCGGCTATCGATAAATTGGATTTGAAGATCTGTAACGTTTGACTAAAAATAAGAGACAAAATACATAATATATTTATTTAATTGAGGTTATTTATAAAAAGGTTTACCAGAGTTATATGACGTAGATGTAACCTATTTTTACCACTATACACGGATACGAGAATTTAAGTAGGTGTACCTACCTACCTACTACTTAAGATGAAAAAAAAAAATTAAAATTTGTTGTAGTTTTGGACATATTATAACGAGTATCTTTAAGAATAAAATGGGACTGAATTGATTGTTTGATTAGTAATTTCCTTTTATTTGAGCTTAGTTAGCGGGTTGCGCGGTGCGGTGGCGGCGCGGCCGGTGGTCGGCTATGCGACGACGCTGCAGATTCATGTCGCTGATAGCGATCGTAGGCGCCAGCTACTAGTACTATTCTCTATATTTATCAGCATTTATTTACTTTGAATCGCCCACAAACACCTGCAATTTCGCATGAATGAATGATTCTGAGATAATTTTTATGTGTAATGTTGGTTGTGAAAATTTTAATTGCAATGTCTAGTGTGTACATATATAGCAAATTAATTATATTTTTAAATAAAAAAATAATTAATTCACAGTTAAAGACTAAAATAAACTACGGAGTTAAACAATTCTTTTTTATTTATAATCAGCAACAAAACTGTACTTGCCTAAGTAGAGACAAACTGTAACAAAGTCAGCGCACTCATTCATTGATAACGGCTTCACGATAAATAGTGTCAATTGAGTTTTGTATAAACAATGGCAAACATACAGAAGGTATTAGAGTGAAGAAAAACATTCGTGGCTCTTTCAAAAGCACAGTACAATACTCATCATCAATTACAGGCAATAGATCGCCTAACATCATTTGTCCGTCTGTCCGTTACTCGACTAGGGCATTCCCACGGTTCGCGGGACGATCGTGTTTGTTGCCGGAATATGTCCAACGAGTTATACCAATAGAAAATTGTTTCTGATTGCTCTCTATTTTATCCCATTTATCTGTATTCTCACTTATTGGTTTTTGAGTTGAAATTGTAAAATATTTTATTTTGGGCTTAACTTGACTATGTCAAGTACCTACCCTTTAACAACTTGCTTTCTTTTGATTTGATAATTAAGAGAACTTATAAAAAATCTTAAATGCCAATGAATTAATTTTGAACGCTGTTATTTATGAAGACATTATTAAAGTGCGTTCAATAAAGAATTTCCAGTAAGGAACAAACATGAAAACATAAGTCTTCTTCGCAAGAATTTAAATCCAAGATTGTAATTATGCAGAACGATATGAACCGTTGTTTTTACGATGTTATCGACAAAAGACCCAAGAGAAATTACTCCGATGAAAAGATAATCTGTTCGGAACCAAAATTGATCATTGATAGGAGGCGTGCAAACGTGTCTTTTCGATTCACCAGTCATAAGCTCACGCCCAAATATTAACTGCATACTTGTTCTTTATGTCTTTTATTTTTAAATTAAACTTAACAATGGTCATATATTTATATACACATTGATTATAAAAATACGTAGGTATTGAAAATAGTTGTAGATCTCAAGTCCAGTTAAATTTTTTAAAAGAGAAAATTGTATTAAAATCTCAAATAATATTCGAATTAAATCACTAATATATAATAATTGGCAATCATATTAAAAGCAGTAGAATATTTAATAAAAAATGTGACCTTATTAGCCTAAAATAGCAATTTTTTATATTTGGATGCGCGCTCCGAGGTTCCGATACGTATGAGGTTTTATATTCTGTTCTGCTTCTCACAAAATTTTGTTAGGCTAGATTAAAGTCAAGTTTTCTGTGATATTAATTGTTGATAAGTTTGTATCTTAAGAAAGGATTGAACAGACGTACAAATGTTGTAAAGTTCTATTTTAACTTTACAGGTTCAAATTGATAAAAGCATGAAAATACATAATAATTTTGTAAACAAAATACTCTTACAGACAGTTTCAGTGTGCTTTACAACATGTTTTTTTTCGAAGCCTTTATTGTTTTTATCGTATGGTGTCGGTATGCAAAAAATAAGTAGAGTATCTTAGAAGAATGCTCGGTGCTTTAATGACGGTACGGCCGGTAAGATGTGTCAGCTTTAGATTAAGAAACACATACTGTATACTTTATTTCTAGGTTTGTAATTATTTAAGGTACCTTAGATTTACGTTGCCTCGTTTATCACCTAACAAAAGCTTACGATCTAGTATCGATGTAGGAATTTTATATTAATATAAAGATAGTTGCTTCAAGTTCTTAGCGAATATAATTTAATAAGACATATTAGCAGAAATTGTAGGTCACTACATGAAGCAGCCTCATTCTATCTCTCGGTCAATAAATATCAGATTAAAGTGCCGCTATTGTAGCCTTCACGCACAAACTAGTACCGTGGCTTTCAATAACGGTTCGCACTATGCAGATTATCACTGCTGCGATAACCGCGACGTGAAAGCGATAGCGGCGACACGATGCGGAGGCAGTGGAGCGGTTGGGCTGGTTGCTGGTTGATGGCTGCTGGCTGCTGGCTGCTGGCTGCTGGGTGCTGGGTGCTGAGCGCCCCGTCGGGCGCTGGGCGCGGGGTAAAGCAGCACATAGATTTTTTTACCTTTCAGCTATGAAGAAATGCGAAGATTAGGTACTTTTAATAATAATGTCTTAAGTACATATAAATGAAAAAAATATATAACATAATGTCACCTAATAAGGGCAACCTTAACAACACATTTAAAATAAATTTAAACAAAATTCAAAGAAGGTAATTTTCTTTTGTTGTTAAATATGTAGTATTATTTATCCGTGGATTAGAGGAGTTTAATCTATTTGGAGTCACATTCCTACTCGAATTTTTAAATTAATTCATTGTTAGACTTACGAAGTGATTTAAAAGCTATACAATTTCATAGCTTATCTTTATCGTCAAAAAGTCAGTGAACTAATAATAATGGAGATCGATTAGAACCATCGACTTACCGCCTGATCTTATAGCGTATTATAAAACCATTGATAGTAATTAAAAAAAAGTTAATATAAATTAGACCTTTACATTATTTGAAGTTGCTTCCTGGTTGCTTTACTATCTTTCTAGTAAAATGAATGAAAAAATCTTTGCTACGTTTTTTATAGTGATAGGAATTAAAAGTATCAATCATAATAATAGTAACTACTTAAGAAACGAATAATATAAAAAGGCGCTTTGGAATAAAGATGCTCATTAAAGGCCAAAGTTGAGTGTTGCTATGATTTGTGTCAGTCAAGCTTAATCTAAAGATGTGCATAAAAAGTAAGTGAACGATCGAATGTGTCAAGGCATTGGTCTATCCAAATAATTGAATATGAGCAAGTAGCACTTCATTAAACCGCAAGGCTATACTTGTCACTGTATTGAAGTTAAGGAGGTGTAATTGTATATGTATTGTATCCACTTAGTAGCGAGCTTTTAAATGATTTAGCTTGGCCTTTATGCTGAATAGCACTGACTATCACTATTCTTAGGAAAAATAAAAGAATCATTGTCTACTACGATAAATTAAATTTAAATTCATATTCATATAGAAAACAGATTAAAAAAAATTACTATTTTTTTAAATAAAAACAGTATCTATGCACTTTGTTATATTCATTAAGAACATAAAGATATGAATTCTAACAAGTCTATTCCTCATAGTGTGAAGTATTTGTGTAGTAAAGTAAGTATTGTTACACAAGGAGCTTTAAGCGATTTATTACGAAATGCATTAAGAAGTGTCATATTGTTCATTGTCAAGTGCCTCGGATTTACGAGGCTTAGTCGAACTTGTTAACTTTCACCTCGGTTGATGATTCACTTTATTACAGCATACTGTACAATGAGGAAGATGGTTACCGTCTTGCTATAAACTAGCAATGAAGAAAAAAATATGAACTATTTATTACTCTTTGTATGAATTATCGAACAAAGTCTGAATGTTATGGAAATTTAATGTTCCACACTAACTAAGCTTAGTTGAAATATGCTCTTATAATTAAGTAGATATGACTTAAATCTACCTATTTAAATAGAAAAGTTACCTTAAATGGAGGCAAAGAAAAATTTATTTTTAGTATTTACAATATGGGTGTTTATTTTTATTCGATTTCGAAAACAACTTATTAAATGCTCAGTGTGTTAATGAGCTTAAGTATGATAAACCTTGATGACATAGCATTTTGGATTTATACAATACAATACTTGTAAATTATAAACAAATTTAAAAATGTTAAGATTCAACGATTAAACCTTAGATTTAAGTACTAAATCTAGCACTCCTGTAGTACATTACATACATTACATACTTATAATGAGATGTGAGTTGTACGAAAAGGTTCGTCCGCGATAGCTCTACTCCAGGCACACGGCAAACCGAACATGTTGTAGCCAATTTCACCAGCGGGGTACACGGCACCTTACAAGATACAACTTAATATCAACATCGTATTTTACCTTGTGCCTATTATGGCTTGTGCAGTAGAATAGTGAACAATGTTTTTTGTTAATGGGCTATTCTATTTGTTATTTTAAGTGACTTAATAGTAGTGTTTAAAAATTAATCAGATTATATTTTATAATGATTGAAGGATAGATCAATCTTTCTTGGCAATAAATGTTTAAATACGTACTACCTGCTTATCGAATTTTATTCAAGTTTATTCCGTCCCATTTAAGACTTCTACAAATGAAAAGCCCTATCTTTAAATGTTAAATTAAAATCCAGAAAAAGAAAACCTAAAAAAATATGTCCGAGCTATCTCTAAATATTTTTTAATGAAAGCCTGTAACTTTATAAGGCTGTAGACCGAAAATGAAATGACATGCTGTAAGGATGAGACTTAAATAGGTAAAACAAAATGTTTTGTTTTTTATGTGTTCTAAGGATTGATGTGCACGATAAAGTAAAAGTAGCGCGTGTCCTGCGAAGCGCCTAATAGGCGAGATGGCCGCGGGCGCAACGTGCCTCACAGTTTAAATTGAACGTCAACCTATCGATTTGCATAAATCACAACGATACCTTTTCAATTATTACGGTTACTTTAAAGAAGTACTCGTATTTTTGTTTTTTCACAAAAATTAAATAACTTTTTATCGATACGACAAAAGACAAAAATATCTTATACTAAATACCATTAAATATAATAATCTCATATCCAAGAACGTTAATATAATACTTTCATGACACTGACAAAAAATAGAAAACATCAACCATATCATATTTAATGGTTTCCAACAAATTACTAGCAAAACCACCAGACGAATATATGATATTCTGAGGGTTTTTGCAGCAAGTCCTGTTAGAAATTCATTGGATTGATCATGATCAAACGGCTAGACAGTAGACTGAATCAAGTAACGGATGACCAGTCTCGGCTATTTACTTGTTTTGTCGGAGTAAGCCCGATAATAATAATTAAAATTGACAAGTCAGCTATATACCTAGTCAACATAGTGGCGGAGGCGCATCGAGCGATCACTTTAATTGCTAGCTGGCACGCGACAGCCGCAGGCGCCCGCCATACTTTTTGTGCTCGTCTGTACCGCTAGAGCCTAGTCGCCGCAACCTATAGCAATCTCAAATATAGTATTCTCAAAAATACTACCTGTTGTGGATAATCACAAAATATATTTATATTAGCTTGCTATCAAATGTCTTATGAATAGGTAATGTGTGTAATTTGATGATACTGTTACGTTGTATGTCACATTATAAACAAAAATTCAATCGTGTTGAAATTAAAAGTACCCACCTTAATTTAATTTAGGTTTTTTTTTTAATTTTTATAAAAATTTATATACGATAACGCTTAGAAGAAAGTACAGAGAGTACGCTTACGAAGTAATGACACCTGATATAAAAGATAATATATTTCTTACAGAAATATTTAAAATATGTACCTAACACTAAAAAAGATAATTTCACAAAACACGATGGATGAGTTTCTTTCCAACCATCTGGTTTTCAGAAATTAAAGTCTATAATATAATATATTCTACATTTCTCTTAAAACAGACCTGCATTTTCTTATAATAGAGAATTCTTGAGATTCCCGCGAAATAGAGTTAGAAATATGCACATAAACAGCCACAATCCAGCTGGAGACGGTAATTAAAGTAATCATAATTCTTAAACATAACGAGCGTAATGTTTGCTTACAGTTAAACGACCTTCTGATGTCCTATTACCTCTAGTTTCCGTCAACAAATCACATTCGCAATCCTCCATGAAATTTCATTTCAGCGCATCGTTAGAAAAAAGTTATAAAAAATTCGCTAAAGAAAAATATCTATATCGCTATAGAAATAATTAAAGCTTCAATTTAAATTACTCAAGACTTCGTACCTAATTCCTTCCTTACTCGGTAGGTGCCAGTAAACTTTCTGAAAAGGCATAAAGTAAGATATGCTTTTAGGATTTGGATTTAAGTTAGGTACTGTAAAGGCATTGCGCTTGTTAGGATTCCTATTTGCTATTGTTTATAAACGTGTGGACTTGTTATGGCTCGAACACCTGTTACTTCTTCACGATAGCTTTGATTTTATTATACCTGCCAAATATTATTTCAAATTGATAGAAAAATGTTTAGTTGTATAAAAAACTGTATGTAACTTTATATGTGCTAAGATGAAACACGAACAAAATAATAATTTAGCAGCGAGAAAAGATTTCCGAGAATTTTATACGATTACTGGTTCTCAATGTGTGCGCATGAAAGAACAGAACAATGAACTTAATTTATATATGCAAAGCGATAGTCTCGATTTTGTTGCCTATTATGACTATCTTGAATTGCGATTGACAAACATATTAATCTTTTTATAAATACTGACTGCGCACTACCGTTTAACATAAAAGGAAATGTTCTTTATTGTAATTTACAATATGTAATTCCTACGTGTTTAGAGATAAGAAATACCGGTATTTATAGTTATAATGTATGTATTATAAAATCTAGCTACAATAGAAACTAAAATGGTCGTATTATCAACTAAAGATATTATATCCAATAACTTTCGAGAGCCGATAAAGGATAAAGGTGTCTGCAACTCACCTGAAGCTCAATAGCTTTAATTTTCAATGGCCGAATAGAAAGCTTTGATAGCGATCTCCGCAAAAGGAGCTATTACACTTGTGTTCACTTCTAATATGGACACGCGTGAGAAATAATCGTTTATTTGTTGTATTGATTTGGTGCCGTAACATTATGTTGCATGTAGTTTGTGGTGTTCGTAGCGGATGGGAGAAGGTGCGAGCCGAGGTGCGAGCCGAGGTGCGACAAGGGCATACGACCACGGTCCGTTCCAATTTACGGGTCACGAACGGACCACTCGCTAGCCGACCTATCTCCTTTTCCTCTATAATTGAATCCAATGGCGTGGGAGACTCGACACGGCGAATAAAAGAGTCAATATCTGCACTATTGTTCATCTTGCTATCGCCTGGAAGTAGAAACTGATAACCGAGGTTTGTATTCTTTGATAATTCAATATGAATGTGGGCATTGTGTTTTGATATACTTAAGCTATAACACTGGCTTCCACAATATACAACTGCTTTTGGTGCCAATCATACATTGAAAAGCCACTTAACTACAATATGTAGGTAAGTGAATATGAAGGTCTTGTAATAAAAATGCCCAATAATTGAAACGCAATTTTATAGATTATACTAACAGCGCCGTCATTTAAATTTGTAAGTAAGAAATAAACATAAGGGACGTGTATTTATATAATAGACTTATACGTAATAACTATTAGACTACCTTACTAAGTTAATAGTAGCTACAGTTATTTTGTCTATGACTCACTGTATTGTTGTGCTTTATCCACGCTAGCTGTGCCCGACGGTTTGACCTAAATCTAAAAAATCAACCTGTTCGTGAAGACATATGGATGAAATCTGACGATTTTTATTTAGTTATTACGAAGTTTCTGATTTTAATTTAGGTAATGTCGAACTTTCAAAGTTTTAATCGCATACATTTTTTTAATCGGCCTACTAGAGATAGAAAGTGTAATTTTATAATATTGGATATTAAAAAAACTGAATGTAAGTTATTATTACAGTTAGGTACCTAGTATAATTTCAAAATATGAAAGTAAGCTTTTTAGTTATTGAGTATAATGTTTGTGGATTAGTGGATCTTTTTATAAAACGTTAGTTATATTTAAAATAACAATTAATGTATCCAGTAAGATTGAAATTGTCTATAAAAATTCAATCGAAGACTCTTAGCCGCATCGCTGTTAAACCGAACGATGTCGTTAAGTTCTTAACAAATAAGTAGGTACACTTAAGGTACTTAGTACGTAGTAAATGCCTAATTTAAAATATAAGCCATAAACATTCAGAAAGTTTAAAAGCTAAATGGAGGTCGGCACAGAATGATATTTAGGTCAATCAAGAGGTGGATATAGTGTTGCTGTCTACCAAAAGCCACGTATACCTTTTTTGAAAGTACGTTGGCGTCGGGACCGGCGCTAGCGCGGGCGCGGGCGCCGCCGAGCGGTGCAGGTGCCAGTCTTGCGAATTCATAGCCTTTACCTTCGTAACTTGGCACACATTAGCCACAAAATTTAAAGTTCGACGTTTAATTGGAGTAACGATAAGTTTGCGCTGACTAGATAATAGTTTAAAATAATACCCTATTTTATGCTTATGTTAAAATTAGTTATTTAACTACAATTCACATACCTCATTTCAAATTACGTCTGATGAATAAGTGGTTGATAAAACGAACCCACATTTAATTAACATATTTGTAATGACATTTTTTGTTTCCTATCGTGCCCATAAAAATTATTTAACGATTACATTAACCGTGCCTACCTTTACTTAATTGACTGCCAATTCGGGATTTAATGGTCGACAAAGACCATTTTTCCGTAATTGTATTGTGGAAGTTATTGCTCTAAATTTAGATAAAGCTCGCAACCGTATGCGTTTATGGTGATCACACTAAAAGGCGCATAAGCCGCGATACGACCGCACGAAAGGTTAAGGGCACAAGACACCACGTGGGAGGTGCCAGTTTAAGAAACCTGAGATCCTGTCTCGTTCACAAATGGCGTCCATATTCATTGTAACATTGTCCTGTAAAATAATGTATACAGGTACTTCGTTCTACTTTAAGCACTTGGAACGTCACGTTTGTTCCCGAGATTAATCACTTATAATAACGTTTCATATTAAACATTTCATATTTATTGCTTATTTATATGCTTCTTCTATACACTGTAACAAACTGTTATAATCTTTAAATATTTTAATCCTTAAATACCTTACGGCTTGTTACGTATATGTATCTATTATTGTAGTTTTTTATTAAAATATAGAACATTTTCCTTACTGCAATTCCTAAAAGCTTTCAGGACTTTGATTTTTTATATTTCGAAGATAAATAACTACTGTAACTTACTTGTACTTTAAGACAATATGAATAAAAGGTTTTTCTTGGTCATCTGACAAACTATCGACTACAGCAACAGGTACCTAAGAATTGAATGACTAGGAGACAGCATACGGCAAAGCGTATAACTATCATACATTTATACATTACACATATAAATATATTATTGTATTGCACCGTGGCCGCAGTCGTGCACGCGAGTCACTTCATTATCGCGGATGATGCATTTATCGCCCTCCATTCTCTTTTAGCTAATTCTAACTATAACATTCAGACTAAAATTGATGTATCTCTTGTTTATACGTTTCGATACATCTTTTCAACACATGTACTTTTGTAATCTGTTACAAGTTGAATATGATTTATAGTCTATTTAACACGATGCATTATACATAGTAACTAACGGAAAAAGCTAAGGTAACATTGGCCTTTTATTTACAACACACACAATTTCAATTTGGGAAAATTTCATGCCAATCTTTAAAAGCAGTGGTAAACATTATATTTTCGATGTAAAGCCTAACGCGTGCCGCCAACTCAGATGGTGTATCGACTTCTTAGGAGTTATATGAATCCCAATTCGGCGCTTCCTTATTTCATAATTCATGATTTTGTTTTAAGGACATAAACAACTGTTAACTCACATATTGCTCTTAAGGTTACGTCTGTCTGCAGTCCGTTCATATTTAAAGATTACCAACCGTGTATGTTATTGGTCTATTGCAAAAAAGTTTATTCTGGCTTGTTCTTTAAATGTTTTATGCATTTATTTAATATATAATATCTAGGTACAGTTTTACAAAACAATTCTAAGCTGCACTGGCTATTTTCTTAATGTGTAACAGGATTATTATTATAAATCCTTGAAATTAAAAATTATAATATAACCTATTGTTTATTTTGTAAAATTGTATAGGTATGTTATAAATTTATAATTATTCATAATACACTTAACTATTAATATACATAGGTACTGTATTTATAGTATATATTTTATTTTAATATTGTGTTTTGTGTAGCTTATATTTATTGCGTTTCCATGAAAGAAAGCAAACAAAAGTTGAAGCATGTCCATGCAATTCAAAAGCCCGTAATTTTAAACTTTTTTTTAAGGAATATTCATTCGCGATTAGATATGCTGGCGGATAAACCAATTTTGATATAAGTACCTATTTATTGGATGGATTGTGAATTGTAAAATTGAAGTAATATCTTAGTTTATAAGAGGTACGGTTTGAGTTAGGCAAAGTTTAATAATAAAAAAAAAACATTAAAATAAATGAAAACATAAAGCTTTAAAGCATGATACTCTACTTTATAATTTACAATGCAAAATGTGACGAATGATAAAATGTATAGTGTTCCAGGAAAACGGAAACCTTTAAATCGTAACGCGTAGTGTTTACCTGCGTAAACTATCTGAATTATTTATTCTTCAGACACTTGTTTGTACGATGTAGTAAACAAACAGTACCTACCGACATTTCAAGTAAGATGTTTTATATATGGATAACTAGCTGTTGCCCGCGACTCCGTCCGCGTGGACTTTCATATAAACTTTGACCCCCGCCCCACTTATAAACTTTTCACTATTTTAAAGATGTATTCTGCTATTCGGGGTAGGGACAAATCCAACGAACCAAAAACCATGTCATAAGTGTTGTAACAAACCCCTCTTTATATATATAGATTAAATATATCACTTCAAAAATATATCAAATTAAAAAAAATAGAATATAAACGTTGTTCAATATGTAATGGATCACATCATCGAAAATCAAGTGCCGATTTACCACGGTCTTAATTCCGATAAATGATTTACAGCTTGTTAATAATACAGCAAGTTTAAGCTCAGCGCCTATAAATCAAGATCAGACCTCTGTAGCCTGAAAGAAAATATTGATTGTAATGCTCTGCTTTACGCAGTTTACAATTTATTTCGCAATTTTTAATAATATTCTTGATCCTATATTATGTAAATTCAGTATAACTTATAGCGCGACATTTAAGCTTAACGTCTTTAATATTTTCCAAGAATACAAGTAAAATTTTATTTTTCATGCACACTTTCACATTGGTTGTTAAATGAAATATATAACAATAGATCTCAAGGAGACGTTTTGTTTTAATTGATTTTAATTTCCGTCATAACGACTTCGTAATTCATAAAGGTTAATCGATCTCAAACAGAGGCATTAGGCTGTGTTTCACATGCTGCAGTCATTAGCGCGGTGACAGATGGAGGTAATAAATACAATTTGAACACGGTTACACCTCAAGAAATATGGGAGAGCAGATATATCCGTGTCCGAAATAATTATTAACACAGGTGTAATTTGTAAGATGATGGGCCTTTCGCCTAATATTTTATTACGAGAGTTCATCAAAAAATGAGAATCATTGCATTTATTTGTCTTAGAATGAAAATGAATAATACTTGCAAAGGAATTTGCTTGTTGCTTCCTTCCGATTGTCGTTTTGTAAGCTGTTTAATAATTGGTATCTTCCTGTCTATATATCTTTGTCTGGTTTAAATATTTTTCAATTTATTACCCACTACAGGCACGGTATACTCTAACAGGAGAACTACTTAATTGAAGTACCTGTACGGCGAAATAAGTCGAGAAGTCGATATCATTGCTCGCTATTATTTAGAAGGTGGAACAATGAGGTTTGCGAGCGGTAGACGTGCAGTGCGCCCGCGCCCGTGAGGTGAGCTCTGAGGTCACTGCTCTGACCTGCGCGTGGGCGCGCCCGTTTCCGCCCGCGAAAGCAAATCATGGAGCCTCACAATCCTAATCTTCGATATAAAGTACTCATCTCACGAACTCTTAACTATTACTCGCTACCGTTTACATTCAGCGATAGTAATGGCGCAACTTAGTTACACAATTATTTCACGCACTACTCATTCATGATGAAATTTTTATACTAAATATGTATTCATTAGAGTGAGATATAATTTACTCTGTTTTAATAATTAATCTTTTTTAAAATCTGCGTGACATTATTAAAACATTTGTAAACGGTAAAAAGATTTTAGTTTAATAGAGCACTTACTCATACTATCTAATAATAGGTCATGAGGTCTTACAAGAATAAAAATGAATTTTTCCGGTTTGATTGTTAATGTATGCATTGTTCTTAGTGTACAATTAATAGTTAAAACAATTGAGTAGAAAAAGCGCCGTTAGCCCAGTTTATCTACGTCAAGACCGCACCAACAATGTGTTATCAATTTTACTTTGGTTTAAATATTTTGGACCAATTAAAATACTTTTTTCGACTGTGAAAACGTTGTGGATATATAAATAGATTCCATATTCTGGTGGATGAGGCGATAATAGGTTGTATAAATATGGGAAATCGAATTAATTTCAAAATCTTCTGACTTCTGATAGCACTTTACTTTCTTTCGATTCAATGATTTTTACAGATGTGTCAGTGTCGAATATTCTTCAGTCCGGATGTGTTTTTCGCCATACTTCTATAAAATTTGGGGACCTACCACTGTGACCCGCTAAAAACTTAGCAATCACTCTGAATAGTCTGTTTGTCTGACTAAGCGGTCCTAGAAAAATGAATAACATAGTACATAATTGTTAGTGTAATAAATAAATTTAAAATGCGATTTTAAAAGTAAAATACTTGACAATTTTATAAGGTAATTTTATGCGCATCGTTGTATTGTTCATTGAAAAATTTCAGTAAGCGTGCGCACTTAAAAGCTTTAAAGAACTTTCTTAATATACCTTCGGAGCGTTGATACTCCAATATATTTTGGCACCGCACTATTGTATGCAAATGAAGAAATGAATGTTTTCACTGCAACAAATCACGAGTAACGGTTCCTTAAGTGAAGATTTGTCGGCCAATAATAATTATCAGTCTTTTTGGTACCTACATGAATTATTTACGAATCATACCTACTGGTATATAATATATTTAATTAAAATTTTTATTTTTTGATTTGTATTTTTTAAATACTACTAATATGAGGATATAAAGCGATATTGCATTGGATATTTTGTTTTTGATGATTTTTCATTCGAAATATCATTTAAATATTAATTTTGGTTATCATTCATTATTCGTTTGAGATTAAGATACTTTTCAAAAGTAATTGATTAGTATTAGGGTATCGCGGTATAATCGGTGATTCTTTAGTCAGAGATGGCGCGATACTGAGAGGCGCGCTAAAGCTTAATTTGGTGAACAAAAAGCGCTATGGGGCCGGTGCTGGAGGCTGGTAGCTAAGACAGTGACTAGCAACTGATTCAATTAGCGATTGTGCTCACTTGTCGCCGGGCGGCAGCGGCGAGAAGAGTGAAGAGCGGACTGTCGCTGTCACGCCGCTCGGCGCAGCTCCGCGCCACTCACCTCTCAAGCCATGATATGATCTACTTCACAGTCGACACAATGTCACGATGCTTTAAGCTGCGATCTAAAAACTAAATGGAAGCTGTTTAGGATTCCATTAGTTGGTTTTATTGTTTAGGCTCTGTGGTTAGGAGAATGTCTCTATTGTGGCTTGTTTTTCATGTTACCTCGTAAATTACGAGCACGACCTTTACCGTGAATGGATTTACAATGTTATTTACTCGAATTTTTTGTTCTTTATTTTCTTCGAAACCAAGTGGGGATGGAGAAATAAAGTCAGATTTTGATATATATAAATTGATATCATAGGTTATATTGAAGTTATTGAATTCTTAAAGATACCTAAGTTACTATACTTCAAATAAAATAAAATAATAAATTTGGAAAACAACATACATCTATGTTGATGTCGCTGTCAGCTCACGAATATAAATCTACTTTATTATTTTTTAAACCAGAAACGACCATTAAACTCCTCCACGAAGTACACAATACAAAATAATTCCCTTATTGATTGATTACATTTCTAAACATTCGAACGTTTATTACCAATTCTGACGAAAATAAGTTATTACAAGCCTGTAATAAAGATAATAGCTGTAGTGTTCCATACAAAGAATGTTAGTGTAATTTAGTTTTGTATACAGGTTGTTGGAGACCGATATCACGTGAGGCTGCTCGTGGGCGGGACTGTTCTGACTTTTGGTAATTACATTCGGACACCTTAGATGAACATTTTGACGAAATAGGCAATTATATGGTCATAGTTTCGTACGGTTTGTTACGTGTGTATTTGAGAAAATTAATGAATATTTCTTGCTTCTCGGTAACAGACCATAACACTACATAAACGTTTAATACGTTATGATAATTTACATCAATAGTCTTCAACAATGGATAACCTGTAATATAAGGTTTTAAAAACGATTATTTTTATTCAACACACACTTATGCGGTGTTAATAGGGCAATAAAGTAGTTAAATATGATAATTATCATTCAATGTGCTCGGCAACGGTAGGCATGCAGCCAGATGTTGATGGAATCAGATACAAACAGAAGCTCAAAACATAAAGCCGGTTTACGGTGATTACTTTGTTACCGATTACATCCACAACTTCCTTTTGCAATTTTACTAAAAAATTACAACGCAACCGTTTCTTTTTTTATATAATATCTTTCTTGTTATATGAGAAGATTGTTGATTTAAAAATGAGTTCCCAGAATTGTGAACGATCGATAACATCGCAAATTTCATTGGTATAGAAAAATTTATTGCACGTTTAAAGTTCCTAAAATCTAATATAAAGTTTGAGAACTAGTCGTTCGGAATTTGGGTCGCTATAAATATTTGCTTCATTCTTAATGGTCTCTTTGTTAAATTTTTGAACATAGAAAAGGTCACGGTTCACCGTCAACGTCACTTTCACCAGAAATAATGTATCCTTTACCAGAGCATTTAAGGATGTTAAGTACCTATCACTAATATTAAGCTCTTATGACGGCAAACCTTGAACAATAAAAGTATCGTGTATAATGCGATAACTTAAAGTTTACTTAATTATTTTAACAAGCGCTCGTAGTTGGCATCTGATAAAGCTACGCCTAGCAGGAACGAGTTTCTTAATTTTTCTGAGAACTGAAATTAGATCTAACGAAACACATATATCTTATTTACTAATTTGGTATCCAAGAGATATTAGAAACGGGTTACATTGTAGAACACGCCGTCTAGCAAATAACGAAACAATATATTACATATTAAGTTTTACGTAATGATTAATATTTCAAGAATTCTTAAAGAATACCGCCACCTTACTACGGCTTTGTCGGCTCTGGTAACTATTTAATATAGCTTAATATTTTATTAATGGCTAATATATTCAAAAATACTACGAACGGCTTGGTTTAAAAAATTATTACTTATTCTTTTATGAGCGTTGTTATAATAAATGAGTTAATTTAATATACATTTCCAAACTGAATAGTGAAATATACATCAATGTTATTCATATAAAAAATTAATGCATATCATTTGCATGTTTATATTGAATTAAATACTAATAATATTTAAATAAATAATATAAAAAATTATAGGTACCAATACACGAACCTCATATTCAATTAGTATAATAAACGGTAAATATATAAAGAAATAACACATACTAATAAAATGGAAGATCGACAATAATTATACAAATACGGTGAAGCATGTTGGCAGGTAAGTACTTAGATGGTATCTGAAGCCGATTAAGCTTAGATACTAATTTCCCAATAAATAATAGGGAGACGTATTTATTGGAGAGCTATGAATTTAAGAGGCATGTAAGCAATACAAGCAATGGCCGGTGATCACATTACGTTCCGGCTTCGGCCGCAGGTAACCGTTGCAGATTGCGGTTGCGAATGCGCCGAGCCACCCGCAGGCCGCAGCTCGCCGCCCGCCGCCGCCCGCCGCCCGCTAGCGGCCAGCACATACGACACCCTACACTAATTAAACAACACTCGACACGTGTCGGGTTCGCGGCCGCCGACGCGCAGCTTTCTCGTATGAGATAAACCGACCGTTCTACTCGTACTATAACTGTTTTCTTTGAGAATTATTGCCATTAAGATTTAGAACTAAACAAATGACGCATACAAATTGGTAAATAGCATATTTGCTTTAGTGTTATAGGTACTTAGGTCAGGTTTTTAGTTGTCACTTTAGCGTAAAAAATGGTCCCTAAAGAAAAGAGAAAAGAAACATGAATATGGTCAAAACCATTGTTTTTTTTTTATTTAAGAAAAAGGTTTATTAAAATTGTAGGAATAGTTACCATGTTATTTATAAAATAAATATAAATAATATAATGTGAAGTGCTTTCGTGCAACCTTAATTGTGTGAAGTGACTACCGTCCACAGTTACAAACAACTACCGGTTCATCAATTAAAAAAATCAGATGAGCTGTCTCATTAAATCTGGAATTAGCTTCTTAAAGTTCGAGACGCTGTGATATAACTAAACCATCGATCACAGTGTCAGGCACAATTACGTTATGAGGGAAATAAGTACATCAGTTCGTTTACATGAAATATCGTATTCTCAGAAAATAAAATATGCATTCGTTGGTATTTAACAGAAGATCGTTACGTCATGGCAATTTTGTTGTTATTTTATAAAGGATAAGAGGAAAACATTGCAAGATTAATGTGATGGTAGGTACATACTTTTTTAAGTGCATTTACGGTTATACAACAGCTAAAGTATTTTTAAAGGATAGGGATTGAAATCCAAAAGATCACTTCCAGTTTAATATAGGTATTTTTTTTGATTTATGTAGGTGAAGAGTATTTGGCCCTGGTATTTCACGGAGGTCATGAACATCAAGTTCATTTATATATGAATATTATTGGTCCATTACAATAAATACAATCTGAGCAACTCTTTAATTATTAATTAATATGTACACGGTTCAGTGAACGAATAAAAGATTACTAACAGTACCTATAATATCGGAGACTAATAAATGTAACATCAAAATTTTAAACCGTATCAAGCTCGTTGACGATTGTCGTAGGTGGAACTTACTGGAAATTTAACAATACTCTTTGTGTGAATTAAAAAGGCATAAGAAATATTAAATCTGAGCAACTTTAGATTTTTAAACATAAAAATAAGCTGCTTGCTGAAAAGCTTATATTAGCTAAGCTTAAAATTATTGTTTTTGTGTGTGTAAGTTTGTACACGCTTTATTGTAATAGTTTGCGAGATAATTGATTTTTAAGAACATATTTAGAAACGCACCATATTTTTTGTGATTTAACCATAGAGGACTAAGAGTTAGAAATTAGAATGTTTCAGAAGATTATAAAGGTATTCCAAACCTATAGTTACAGGAACGTTTAGGTGTATATAAATTTGAATAATATTTCAAGAATCATATTGTTCGTGTTTGCACTTCAACTATTATGTTCAGAACATCCCATGAACTATGATGTCTTATTAATATTTTGTCTACCTACATTATTACTCATGAACTTTCACACTATTTAAATTCATCATCTGCCGCTAATAGGCAAACCCCCACGAAATCAGCACCATTGTTCCGGCATCGAAATGAAAGTTCTTTATTTGCATATTCGGTATTCAGTACTTGTATTATCTTGATCCATATTATGTATGGTATCACGACTGGATCGCATTCTACGGACCTACATTTTTAATGTCATGTATCTAGCATCTTATACGATAACAATTACATATACCTACCCACATATTATTATAATTGTTGTAGGTATATTGGTGCCTATATGCAATTGTTAAATTAAATAGGTAGTGACCTACATCAGCTGATGAGATTGTAGTAAAATAACTACAATCTATGTATAGCTGAGTGTTACTTTTGTAAGTTTATTTTTTAACTTTAAACATGGTTCAAACATCATCATTTTATTTAAACGATTGACAAATATTATAAACAACAATCGTAGTTAAAATTACTTTGTCTAGTATTATTTGAAAGCGTCAATGTTGAAAGATTGCTGTAATTATACGTATTTCAAGGTACAATCGATAGAAGATTGTATGATTTTATAAGTGTAAAAATATTTGACAAATAACAATTATTGCAGCAATTAACAACTAACTTCGACCAAGTTTTCGAATAGAAACTTAATTAATAAACACATATGTATGAACGCTGCGAAGTATGTGGGTACATCGCGCGTGCCTTATTGTTGTTGAACATGATGAGCTCTTGACGTTTGCTTATTACAATTGTGAAAGTAAGATATTTAAACGGCTGTACGTTGTACTGTTGACATGGACAAGATGCGAAGAGATGCGTGGGCGCGCGGCTCCCGGACGCCGCCCCGACGATACACCGCGCCTTACGCGAACGCGACTAGCCACAATCAATGAGCATCATAAACACTATGTAATGCAGTCTATTCTTTTTATATAAATAAAGGATATATTTTGAATCAAGTTTTACTACCAAACAATAGAATCTCGCCTTTAAAATATGTCACACAAATGTCCTATTAAGATGATACTAACATATAATATTGGGGTATGGCAAAATATATTCTTACCATAAGAATCAGAGCTAAAGTTGCTATATAATACGTAGATGTGGTTGTTCATCAGACGTGGAACCATAAAAAAGGCCCTAAAATGTTGAACGACTGCTCAAAATTGGTGGTAAAAGAAATTACAAAATAAAAGAATGGGATTACGGTACCTTGAATGATTTTTCTGAGAGAGTCCATCTTAACCTATATTTTACTTTATTGGTAAACGATTTTACAGCCTCCTTTTGTACAATCCAAATGCACGCTGTAGAAAGTTTCTGAGATAATTTTGCAATGATCAATCAATGCACTAAACCTACTTTTTCTTTAACAATGACGAGTTATATGCACACAATAAGTGCTTAAGTCATGATCCCTTTCACATATAATTATAATCCAATTAAAGGTCAGATTTGGAAGTAAATCTCTATTATTCAAGGGGATTTACTCTCTGTTTTTATTTTTAAGTTAATATTATAATATTAAACCGTATTATTCTGGTAATTAGAATGTTTATGTGGAGCGGTTGATTATAGGAACATAAATCGGGGCTACGTTTGACAAAGAATGTCAGGCGGTGATCGACGCGTTGTCGACAGTCGACTTGTCGCGGCTATGACAAACGCAATGCTAATGCTTCGGCTACATACATTGCGATAATATTTTCTGTACAGAGTAACCGAAGTTTGCCACTTTGGCATTCAACATGTCGATATTCTCTTATTCTCTGATAAACTTTTTAAATAAAACACAAAAAACTTTGAAGTTATTTATATGTATTTTAATGGGAGCAAAAAAAGTTGCTTCTAATAAGTGTCATTTAGTAGATGGTTAAAATAAGGTGTGAGTGTAGATTGTTATTACTACGTTGATTCTTCCATTTTTTATTTTAGTCTGTATCAATTATATCCGAATTACTGTGGTAACTTTACTGAAATGTGGCTCGTGGCTACACAACTGAAGTTCGCGATATACGTAGCAACATGGGCAGCCTGGAGACATATAGTGGTTTCCACTAATCGGTTGTTCAATGTTAACCACGACCCTCAGTCATGAGGATACGACATTGAAGAAGTTTCATAACGACAAAAGCTCTGACACATGGCATTTCGATCAAAGAGGCGTAAAATGACCAAGTACAGCGTTATTCGAGTTATCGCAATATATGTAGCCGAGGCATATGAGTGATTGTGTCCATCGGTCGCGGCACTCGCTCTCTTTGTGCTCTCAAATAATCCGCCGAGTCGTGATCCGGGCTCTAACGGTGCAGGTCTCTGAGTCCATTGAAACCGCTTTCTTGCAATAGGCACAATTTTTCAAGCTTTCTCATAAGAACTCTAATAGTTGTCAAAAATTATAAAACAACAACAAATTGCCTTTATTTAAAGCTTACACGGTATAACGCTTACACAGTTAAAGCTTACACGCGATTAATACAGTCTTTAATTTAATATGTGCGTAGGATATATCCATACTTATATTGTAAATGTCTGTCTGTCTGTATGTTTGTCTTTCTTTCACGGCAAAACGGCTGGACCGATTTAGTTGAAATTTGGTATGTAGATAGATGATACCCTGGATTAAAACATTTTATCCCGCTATTGTCCCGGGAACGGGAAGTACGCGGGTAAAACCGCGGGAAGCAGCTTGTGTTTACATAAATCAAATGTCACAGATAATCATAGATATATCTAAGAAATCATAACGTACCGATACTTAAATATACCGTAAAATATGTTCATTAATTTTATTTCTAATTTGAATGTGTAAAAGAAGTAAATCATAAACATAATTATCGCTATGAATCTATTAATTCGTTTATCTTACAAGTAGCACGCGTGAATTTCCCACTGAACTTAGCTAAATTTAAATCTCAGGTCTCACCTGCACACAGCCAGCCACCTGTTAACTGCAACTTGGCAATATAAAAAAGAAAAGGATCGAGCGCCAGTCAATGCAAAAAACAAGAATCCAAGACGACACGTTTGGAAAATAAAAAAAAATCTCGCCCACCAGATGGTTGCCCCGACGCGGACGCGTCGAGAAACTCGCTTTGAGCAGGTTGTGCTTTACCACGCATATATTCATACGAGATTTTTGAGAAGAAATATTGAGGAAATTAAGTCCATATATATCAAACTAGCTGTTGCTCGCGACTTCGTCCCCGTCGGTTTCTATTTTTATTATTAGGATTTAAAAGCTTTTAAATAATATTTTAAAGTACTTCAGCTTTAATTATATTTTTAGCTTTTTTTTCATGTTAGAACAAATTGATTTACGATAAAAAAGGTTATAGTGAGTCAATCTTAGAAGATAGACATATACTGTCGCGGACTTTTTTTAGATCATTTAAAGAGGAATAATTCCTTTATACATATTTTTTTGGTATTTTGAACCTTAGAACGAAATTTGGTACAAAGATAGTCTAAAGCCGGGGGAAGGACAAAGGCTACTTTTTAACTGAAAAAACAGTTATAAGGGGGGAAAAGGGGGTCAACGTTTATATGAAAGTCCATGCAGACGGAGTTGCGGGCAACAGCTAGTATCTAATAAAGATAACATGGGTTAACAAATTCATGGACAGTAGTTTAACCCTCCTTTTGGGTATAACTAAAAGCGTTTAACAAAAAACCGCCGAGAATCAACAAGGATCTAACGTTTTATTACACCTTTCGAAACTCATTTAGCAAAGCTAGCAGAAAATAATTGGCCATATGTTTTCGTTACAATATCATTAAACAGTCCTTTATAAGATATGATACCCCATATGGTGCAATATTTTTTGTGTTGCAAAAACAAGTTGGAAATGTTAAAGCCGACAAAACAATTAAATAGCGAAAAAAGGATCGGACGTACGAACCTGTTTTAAATTTAAATAATGTGTCAAGTCATCTCATAACCTTAGTTCCTCTTCATTCGTTTATAAATTGTATTCAGTGATACGTCATAACATTATTTCATATTTTACATTCATTAAAAAAACTTTTTTTTTTAAATTATAAATTAAAATATATACCTACCGATATTTAAAAACTTCATACTA
Source organism: Eurema mandarina (assembly GCA_018238005.1). Taxonomy (NCBI): domain Eukaryota; kingdom Metazoa; phylum Arthropoda; class Insecta; order Lepidoptera; family Pieridae; genus Eurema; species Eurema mandarina. Next base: position 24,862 of record DWAJ01000502.1, read on the forward strand.
TTATGTCTGTTAGGTACTTATTAACTAAATAGTGTAAGCAATATAAGACAATTCAAGGCATTCGATTTAATCATGTTGTGACAATTAATTGTTTCGGCACCGTCTGAAATTGGAACGCCTCCGCAATTAGTTTTAGCTTAACTAATACCGGTGTAACTTACGGCCGGCGATATCGTTCGTCTTGCGTCGCTCATTAATGGATAGTTTCCATTTAGAATCAACATTAAACATTTCATTTCACGATTTAAAGAATTATTATTGTTATTAACAAATGGTAAAACAATAAGTATTGATATACCTACTTTAATTATTTAATAAAGCAAAACCTATTTAACGTGATATAATGGTTGAATTATTGCTAATGAATACGCATAACAAAACACAGGTGATGTATACCAAATACCTGCAAACGTGTATTCACCTGTACCCGCATGATTCCGAACGTAAATGGAGACACATCCACCCACTACGATTACATCCCTGTGGCATTCAGAGATTTCTAGATAATATACATTGGCAGCTCAGCTGCATATATCAATAAAGTTTTTAAACTTTTAATCACTTTGTTTATAAATACAAATGTGAAAATCTACACATTTTCAGTCTATTGAACTCATTACCTACTTAAATTCTTTAAACGTCGCCAAAACACAAGATTTAATCATATGATAAAATAATAAATGATCCCACTCCGACATATCAACACTTAAGTCGTTAAGAGCACTTCGCATAATACTGCGCACGCGCTATTGACATGCACTTACGTATCACGGTGGAATCGCAATATTTTTCTTGGGAATGTTAAGTTACTAATTGATTTCAACGGTTGCCATTAAAGCAACAGCTTACTGTGTTTTCCGAGAAATGCTCGTAGTCGTAACGTTCACTTTTTAGAGGCTATGATGTAGGTACTAAGTATGTTTGATTGAAGTAAGTATAGAAAATGTAGTGCGATGAAGACATCGTTTATAAAGTTAGCCGGAGGCGCGGCGTAGCGCGGTCCGGCAGACTTGGCGAATGGTTCCGATGGATCTTATCGCATTATCTGCTATATTGATTGCGCCCGTGTCGAAAGCTTTACTCGGTCAAAAGCAACGTAAACGCAGACTGAAACCTGTACATAAATGATGATTGATTACTCCGTAATTGACACTGACACTCGACAGCGAGATTCACTCAGAATATCAATAAGACACTGCGATAAGTATCACATGTATAATATTACGCGCGTACTATGGCACCCTCGACGATAATATCAAACTAAGTTTAATAAGACGTTTCTTGTTTCTTTTAAAACAGTATTTACTATTATTTTGAATAAAATTTAATTTTCAATAAAAATAAACGAATCACAGATTTAGGACATAGTTTAAATGTTCAAACATAACAGACGATGCTAAGCTTATAAAACGTTTATTTCCTACAAAGAGTCACAGACATGAAAATAATAACTAAGCAAAAATTGTCAGGCGATTGGTATCCCCATTTTTATTAAATATTAATGCTTATTTAAGCTTTTTTATATAGAAAAACAGACATAGCCACGAGGGGTAACTACTTGCACTAGTAAAAGGTCTAACGGATGTGCCGGCCTTGATTTGAGGAAGGTTCTTTTCTTGAATGTTTTCAGATCGTAAATAAATGGAAAAATAACATATACATTTTTTTACTTATTTAAAAATATTTAATAATGGATTTTATATTTTTTGTAATGATCCGACACCTACTACAAAATTACCAATTACCAAAATTTCACGCTTTTATTGACCCTTAACGGAGATGTAATAACTTTTAAACATATTCTGAGAGATTGCTCCAAGAAATCTTTGCTAACAGGACTGAGTACGATCGATTACGATCTAAAGATTAAAGATGCACCAAAATCTTTTTCATATCATGAATTATGATTGCGCTTTAAAAGCTCCGTCATTTATAAGCCTTCGCGACTGTCGTGTGGCTTAAAATCATTTTCGAGAAGTTTCAGTTATCACGCTTTTATATTTTGAAAATATGCATTAAAATTTATAAAAATCAGAGAATTTTGATGAGGTTAATGCGTCGTTGGAGAGAGCGTGTTATTAAGAATAATAACGGGTGATAAAGATGTAAATTGCGAGTGCGTGAGGTCGAAGCTCTCAAGCGTCTCCGCGGCTGCGCGGCTCCCGGGTGCCGCTGATCACCGATTGATTGATAATACGGCCCATCAAATCGCTAAAATACTTCCCGCAAATGTACTTGTCAGAAAAATTCACGATTTATTTCACGCCCGTATTCATACTATATACAAAGTTATTCGTGCTCATTTTGCGAGGTTAATGGATCCTTTTTTATGTGCCTAAAGATGTGCAGTTTTATATTGATTTATGATTTTAAGTAGATGTACTGTTAAACGTTTAAACGTTATTGTTTTATTTTTAATGCAATGACATATGATTTAAAAATGTTACGAAAGTAAATATTTTTTATGCCTAGTGAAATCTTTGCATATTATTTGCTAGAGAAGGTAATATATTTTGATTATATAGCCTACTTTATCCTTTCGAAACTGACTTGAATTAATTTTAAATGTAATCAAGGATGGCATCACATCAAACAAGTGTGGGTGTTTTATGGCAATTTATCAGGCTTATTTATATAGATTAATCATCTAAAACTATTATTTTCTTAAAATGAAGAACGAATATCATGATGATTAATATTTTTATAACGGTTAATTTAACTACTAAGATCTAGAATGTCTAATCTGAACTCATACTTGTTACTCGTATAAATCACACCTTATTTAGTATAATCGCATTTGACACTCTTTATTTAGACATAATTGTTGCTTGTTTAACATTATGATTGCGGGTATGCGTAAAAATTGTAATAGCGTCTTAGATACACGGGTGTAAAGTAACGGCGCGTGACGTCCACCTGTTGGCCGTGCGGGCGCGTGCAACTGCCAACCGCCTGCACGGTCAACCGTGGCCGCACTTGCTTGAGGAAGCAGCGAGCGTGGCTGCCCACCTGACGCCCACACCACACCATAGTGTTCTGTTGCTATGACAACGGCCACCAAACCGAAAATTGTCAGCTGGCACGTTCGCGAATTTTTTAATCTTCTTAGTAACTTGTAGGTATGACTATGGCACTAAAGGATTGTGTTTGTTAATATAAATTTATTAAATATTTGATCGTATGAAAATACAAAGATGTTAAGAACACGTAATGGAGAAACAAGGAATATGATCTTACTTCGAACCGTAGTAGGCGTAGGTACTATGATGACCTATAATGACTACTTTAATCATTAGAAAAACTTAACAAGCCAATGTTAAGTTTTTCTGCTCACCGGTAGTTACAGTACACCCTTCAAGTAAGATATTATAATTAATAGAACGTAAGATAATATAATGAATAGAATTCTATCATCATAGCCCAAAAGTGATAATATCGAACATTATAATATTAAAACAATTGCACTGAATATACTTTTTATATCTTCTATTAAATTTTTAGTGTTATAAAAATGTAGGATAACAATATAAACGTCTGGGTGGCCGCAGTGAACAAACCACTAGATCGCCTACGCGGCGAGCAGGCAAAGGTTATCAGAGACCTCCACAGATTATGCAAGTCACTGTTTAGGATGTCTATGTCTATGAGTATTGTTTGTGAACGGTACATTAAATGAGGGAATTAAATACGGCACGTGCGATAAGTGTGTCGGTACGTCGGTCGGTGTCCGCGTCGCGCAGTATGCGAGGACCTCGCTACGCTCTGTCGCATTACACCCTCTACCCCTATCAATTCAACATTACCACTTTTTACTGCAATGTTACTAACACGCTTCTAACCGTCATGTGCACGCGACAGTTGGTCCCAGAGAGATAAGACAATTGGATGGACATGTTGATAATTAAAATAAAAAAATGGTCAATTTGTATGTGGCGGTATTTGTATGAGCAAACTGCATAGATAAGTATACAATTTCGGTTGCATTTGGTTAAATTATTTTATTTCTACTTAATTAATAATGAGAACGTAACATTTCTTAAAAACCCAAAATGCTAATTCTGTTAACTTCCAATTTGAATTAAGGAATTATTCAAATTAGAATTTAAATACCGAGGGCCAATTATTATAGACATTTAAGCTTAACGTACCTAAGTGACTTATTATGTGCTACTAAGAAACGATATTATTGTCTCCTCGTAAGCTTTGTATTTGTTAACTATACTATATTTTAAGTATTCAGTCCTATCTCTATACCAAATATTTCTTGTTTTGTAGATACGTATACCTATGTTATATTTATAATGCTCATAGGTAAAGCTTGAAATAACCCATTAATATTGATGATCCAACACAAAAAGTGGGATATTACAGGTAAATGTGGTAGATTGTTGGCACTTGACGGTCGCAGCGAGCATGCGGGCAGTAGGCTGAGCTATGCAGAGTGAGGATCCTAACGCACTGCTAAGGCGCTGTGAATGCTCGTCGTATTTTATTTATAATTACGGACGACGACCCGAGACCCGGACCTGTCGCGATTTCACCTGCTATTATTGCCATTTTTATTCATTGTTATAACATTTATTACGTAGCTTGTTACAGATTTTATTACCTGTAGGCTTTACGAATGGATTTTAACGACGTTTGTAGCTGCCTGATTTCTCCTAATAAACTCGGCTCGGTAACGATTACTTACATCTCTTCGCGAATCTGTTTAATTGATATGATTAACTTTTTAAAACGTCTGATAAACAATGTGAAAAGAAAGTAAAACGGAATGTAACATAACGTTTAACTTTCATGTAATAAACGTTGCACTCGTTTAATTCGGTCATATCCTTCGTTGTTGATGAGCGTGGGTCTCGGAATCGTGTATCAATCGAAATATCATATGCGCAGTGATTGACGAGAAATGGTTTCTCTTTTTGATGTTTCATAAGATAACACGTATGAAGAATGATACCTAAAACAGTTAAGTAACCGTTTATGTTTTGTTATTGTCCACAAAAAGGGTAAAAACGTCCAAACATTACTTTAAACACAATAAAGTGTCCAATACATAATTACGATTACGTTTGGGTGCTTGTTACTTACAGAAATGTAAAATATCTTGTAAAAAGCAAAATGAATTAATTATTATTTGTCTCACCGAAATAGCTTCTTTTAATTATTTGGATATATGACTTAGTTGTTGTTGGTAGTGATGTTTATATAACTTCGATATTATATTATTTTCAGTTTGATTGTAATTGGCTTGCATTTTAATCTATTTATTGTATACATGGTTGGGTCGCGCGACAGCGGTGTCGGAGGTGAGGGTCGGAGTAGGAGCCTCCTACGCCGCTCCGTTATACCGGTTCATTTTTGTACTCCACTCTCCGCACGCCACGATATAACCCGCGCCCTCTCACTCGACAGGTAACCATTGTAACGAGAAATTAATTTTATTACCCTCTATTTTTATAAGACTTTGACTGCCGTGATACAGAGAAGATCGTAAATAATGAGAATTTTATATCAGTTTTACTTCCGAAGTTATACGACTTACTTTAACAGAAGAAAGTTTAATTACATGTTGAATTTTATAACTTTTCCGATATGGGGAGATTCGGGCTTAATAATATTTATTTCTTAAAGTGTAGCATCCTTAACTAATTATTATTTATAATTAAGGTATATTGTCATACAATTACATTTATATTGGGAACTAGGATTACGGACTTGTGAATAGAATATATTCATAATAAGTAGCTATTTATGATCACCTTTATACTATAACGAAGCTACATTACAAAAACAACATAAACAATCTTCTTCATAACTTACAATGCTTAGAATACAAAACCTTTAATTGAGCATTGTGCGTCCAACGCTCAGCTTCGCATTTTCAATGAAACACGGAAACTTTATGATGTATGCGTTGAAGTCTTTTCTATGTACAAGGTAACATTCGTTATATTTCGTATAATAAGTACACTGATTTTCGTCGAGAGCCGTATCTAGTGCGCTGGCAATTTTATTGAAACATAGCAAAAAGCTTAAGCACATAAAGTATCGAAATCCATTTACACGATCCTGCGAAGCATCGCTACCAGTGAATAATCTTTTCAAAGGCGTTGAAGCGCGCTGTGCGACGCCCACGCAGCGCCCCATATCTTACTCAGTTTCTGCAGTTATTGGCATAGGATTATGCGATTTATCGGGCCAAGTTGAGGCCGTACTGATCGCTAGCAATCCTACAAAATTCAAATACCTCATCGAACGCTAAAACGGACTTATTATTTTCTTAGTATTCTTGTACTGTGTATGTATTAACTAAATTACTAAGATTCTTCAAATCAACATCACGTTCAGTTCACATACGTTTTTAAACTGCAAGTAAGGAGCGCACGTGACAAATTACGCTCTGTTTTAAATAGCCGTCATGAATCATGACACCCGGCTAGAACGGGATCAATTATTTATTTTTGTTAGCATAACCGAAGTATCAGCGTATCAAGTATCTAAACTAACCTCGGCATTTTTTGAAGTATTGTTACACTGTCATATCAAGAGTGGGTTATGTAATATATTGAAAGGTCCGCATTGAAATCTCGTTTATTTGTGCGCACGCGCCGACGTGCGACGTTACAAATCATGCTTATCGACCAGCCCCGACTCGGTCCATTGCTGCCGCCAGCCTTAAATCTAGATATTCCTTATTCCTAGAATACAATCCTTAATAACTAGATGCGTTTGAAATGATTATTTTTTAAAGTGCTCGATTATAGTATTTCTTATTAGTTACGTTCTATAACTTACAATCTATATGATAGATATGAAAGCGTCATTTAAAATTTCTAAATACAACTCATAATTAAATATAACAATAACAAAACTGTTTGCGATCGAGGTCAAATTAGTGTCGAAATCCGTTCATATTATCTTGATGTCGATCGATTATATGCAATAGAAAAGTTCAAAGATCTATAAGACTGAAGTGTGAACTCTAATTGGTACGGCATATCGGTGGTTAATCTCGGATAAGATAATCACGATGCAAATAGGAACAGAATTAATTAATGAAAATACATTGGAGCGGGCGCAGCGGTCGCGTTGGGACGCCGCGGCGCGCACGCGTTG
>DWAJ01000503.1:0-31978 GCA_018238005.1 Eurema mandarina
GCAGAGTGGAGTGCTTAATCAGACTTTCAATACGAGTTTTGGTCTATAGAACTTGTATAAGTAAGTTTTTTAAGCATCTCCAAAAGAGGGATCATACTTTTTGTTGTGTACAGATGTTTTTTAAGTCGGTCTACGACTGTGGTCAAATGTATTAAGCTGCAAAATCGTCCAAACAATTATTTTGATTACGATGTTGAGTTTGTAGAGGAAAGAGGATGTAACCTTCTTCTAAACCAAAAGAAGGATCCTCAAACAGTCAGACCAAACTGATCGGCCGTTAGGCCTAATGTTTCGACGTCGAGAATTGGCAACACCAAATGGTTGATGGATGGCTGACATATAATTTTTTTTATATAATATAAGAGGCTTGCGGGCAAATACTCACAGGCAAATTAAATTTAAGGACGCCTTAAGACTCGTTAATTTTGACAGAATTGTATGGCGAACTGTCAGATCGGACCGGTTTAAGTTGTACTGAATTTTAAGTTGCGTTTTATTCCGGCATTGGCAAACTAAATCAAAATCGTTCTCCCAAGTTAAGATGCCACAAAGGTATACAGCTATAAATATAATTAATTAACAGAAAGCTAAGAAACAAAGCTTTGTCTAGTAAAAATACGTATTCGTTGACACTCTCTCGTAATAAAATAGAGCGGTGTGAAGGCTGTCTAGCTCTCATGAGTCGCGAAGGAAGGAAAGTGTCACTGTTAATTATTTTGCTTGTCAGCCGTTTCTATTCTATGTCGGGTCTTGACCTGAATCTTTAGAAAGCCTTGTTCCCGCACATAGGTACTCGTAATTACTGTGGAAAAAATTTGTTCATTAGAAGGTATAGTTCTTTTTTAAGGTACAAAACAGAATTCGTTCCGTTTTGTTCCGTCGAATAAAATGTTTTATTTTTTTTCTCTTGCTTGGATTATATAAATTTTAATTAACTATTGGAGTGTCACGAAATCATTAAATATATATTTATTATCTTAGCCGTTACAAAGCTTATAAATTTACATAGCGTATCGTATAAATTTACCTACTTTTTCTTACCTTTTCAATGAATGTTTTGATAAAACCAAACGCGTGTTGCCACTTTAGTTCATATTGATTCAGTATTTGTATGGATGGCTTTGAAACGGGCTGGGAAGCTGTCGTAGTGATATGTTTGCGCCATACGTCTCCATTGCGATGACCATTCATTCGTGATCGGTCCGGCGTAGATTAATAGCCGGCTTCGACATACGTAAGCAAATATTTATTTAATACTAGCGACCCGCCATGGCTTCGCTCGCATATATTATGATACATAAGCTATCCTATCTTTAAAGTTGGATCAAACTGCACATGGTGTGCGAATTTAATTTAAAATCGGTTCAGTAGTTTAGGAGTCAATCGCAGACAAACAACATGACACGTAAATCTATATCTATAATAATATTTAAAGAAGTAAAGTGTTTGTGTGTTTGTTAAATTGTGAGGGGTAGTCTCGGGATCTATTGAATCGATTTTAAAAATTCTTTCACCAATAGTAAGCCACATTATTACTGAGTGTCATAGGCTGTATAAAAAAGGATTGTTAATATCATGCCCAACGAAGTGGGCACGGGTCCGCTAGTTATATATATTTAGACTAGCAACCGCCCCGGATTCGCTCACATTTATCATTAATGTATTATACATATAAAACCTTTTCTTGAAACGCTTTTTCTACTTATTACAAAAATGCATGGGAATCGGTTGCATAGTTTTGAAGATTGAAACATACATATAGATATAGGGACAGAGAAAGCGACTGTTTTATACTGTGTAGTGATTAGGATATTTATTCACAGCTGGTCGTTGAATTTTGAGGAAAGCATGTAGGTACTTAAATAATATATTATTTCTGTACGCCTTCTGTGTTCAAAGCTACTCATTACTAAATAAAATTAAATATGCAGTGTAAACGATACAATTTCATTGGTTCTTATTTAGATAAAATAATACATTTATATTTTAAACACCAATGTTAAGTTTATTAACACATTTAAAATTAAACCTTTTCAGTAGGGTGATTTTTCTACTGGTGCAGTATCATCGAATTATATTTAGTGATAATATGAATATAATTGAATCCAGGATGTGTGACGAATGCCTATAAAAATTTCATAGTACATAGATAAGTAATGAAAACTAAACTCGCTGGTCATTGGTTGACCATTCTTGCTTGAACTATCTGTACCAAATTTCAACAAAACCAATACTGTTTTTACAAACTGACAGAGCTATTTTCTAATATAAGTACAAATTGGGATTCGGCTCTTAAATATAAAAATAAAACCATCAAATTTAAAAACAGGTACGTTTTAATGAAAAAAATATTTACACAGCAAAACAAATAAATAATCTTATGTTGTATATTAGTCTATAAAACATTAATTTCATTGAAATAAAATACTATACATAACTACAGTTCTATTTACATAATACCGTCTCAGTATCGCTATGATATCGATAAACATATAAAATTTAATATTACGTCCGCTTCTGAAGACGACATTTATATTTAGGACATTTAAATGGAATACCTAGGATTAAAATACAATACCCGTCTAATAAATATTGCACATCGAACTTTAGAAAGAGACCATCGACTCATTTCGACTTCATGAAGCACTATCTCTTTCACATATTACACAACTATCCCGTATCTATTGAGAATTGTCTAACAATTTAAACCACGCGGAAGTATGGGAAAAAGACATCGTTCTATCAACTCCAAATAAGCCTATCATCTCTTTCTAACAACCGATGTGCATTATTTCCTTTCGGGTACTATACGACAGTAGCCTCGATTCTGTTTGTACATTGATTTAATTAAACCTTCTCTTTTATCTCTCAACAAAGGAAAGAGACACAAGATTGTTGTAATACATTTTTAAGGTTGCTGTTTTGTTGTTATGAAACCAAAGACTATAATTAAATCAATATAAAAAACAAATTCGCGACCAATATAAAACAAAAGCGTCTATGAACCTCATCTCAATCGCGAGAGCTCGCATCTGGAATTATCATGAGCTGACTTTCACGACGCAACGTATTCGTATCGCTAATTACTTTATTAATTTATTCGTTAATGAAATTTCAAAGATCACATATAAATTAAACTTATTATATACCCATATACATCTAACAATGACTGCTGATAACAAATTGTCTATCCAACTCTTATTTTTGCACATGTAATAACCTAACTAAGTTTTAGATAATTTATTATCTATATTATTATATTGGAGCAAGAACTAGCGCTCGGCTTACGGATGACTCTCCAAAGATTGAAGCTCGCTCAATTTCTAGCAATATGATGGACATTAATTGTCACTTCTAGCAATCTCAATTTGCGTTAAATTATGCCTGCTAAGAGTAGCTCCTAATGCTAGTCAATTACTTGGTATCCGATCGACTTTAATTGTCACTTCTGGCAATACCGAGTTTTGTAAGCTTAAGCCGGCTTAGGCATTGCCACAAGCGACCACGTTCTTACAATGTGATCGACATTAATAATTAACGAATTGCTAGAAGTGACAATTATGGTTATTTCTAGGAATCTCGCTTGCTTATGCCATCTTAGTTATTGCTAGGAGCGACAATTGATTGTCACTTCTAGTAATCTAAATTTTCTTTAGCTTATGCCGGCTTTGAAATTCTCAGAAGTGACAATTATCGTACAACCCATCGCTAGAAAATAAGCCACACCTCTTCGTAACTTTCAACATATCACCTGTAAATCGATCGCTGGTTCTCGAACTACACATTAATTGTGATTTAAAACTCGTGTAAAACCATATCGTAATCTCCCTTGTACCAAAAGTCGCACTCAAAGTGATATAAAAGAAATTAAACTTAAAATTACGTAGGTACCCGCCTTGTGATGATATTTTCCGACCGACTACAAATCTCGAAAGCGTTTTCCTTAAAAAATCTTTATCACAATAAAATTATTATTATTATATTAATTTATTTGTTCATTAATATCGACATGTCTGACCTACTGTATCTCGTTAACAGCTACGCCACGAACTAACTACCGCGTTATAGGCCTATACAAAACTACATATATTAAAATTCCATTGGAACTATTATGTTATAGACATTTAAAAAAATTTTATAAAAGCATCATTCATTATATTGTTGTTATTTCGTGATACACTATTTGAATCATCATTATATTTTATTATTAATACAATTATTTTTTAATCTAGGTGGTAATTATATTTTAAATAGCAACACGGGTTCCGATTGATATCACGCAGACTGCCATATCGGTAAATATTGGTAAATCTCCCGTAGAGTTTTATATAATGACTATTTAATGCGTTTCTCAAACCATTGCGTGTTATCAACCGACATTCTACAGATCTACCCTCATCTAGCAACCTATGGATTTAAAAAAAAATCAACAACGAAACTACGACGAGCAAACGAATGCAAAAGTCAATTAATTATTATTATTATTATTAATATTAATATTATTACTGTGAAATAAATACTGTACTTATCTTTATGTCACCGCGGAGGCCAGATTTATTGTCAGTTACCGTAACAACTCTCAAATATTTTGACTAGAAAACATAATAATATACTTTCTAACAAAACGAATATAATATACACTGATAAATAGTTTCTCATCTTAATTTTATATTAACATGTACATTGTACATTCCGGAGATTATCCGGGGCAGATAAATTAAATTATTTTACAATTCCATTATCGATGAACGCATCTATTAGTCTAGTGATTATGAACAGACGCACATTGATATGGCAGTAGTCTTATGTGTGAAAAAACATTTTTTTTTGTTGAAAAAAAAATCGTCAACGTTTTTTCTATGGATCGATTTTTTTTAATATGAATCATCTATATGAAATTGAATAATGTTTTCGCTACTTTCTAAACTGCTATAAGTTTTTTAAACACTTTTATATCTAGGATCAAAGCAGTCAATAAAAGCGGCAAAATTTAAAAAAAAATGGTAAAATATTAGCTGCCAAAAAATGATTTTCCAAATTTTCATTTATATAAATGGATAATATTTCTATAAACAATGTGTACAATATATTTACATTTTTACGACTTTTCAGAAGCCAACTACGCACTACGGTATACTTAAAAGATACATTCTCTTGTGTATATGTATGTATTTTTGTTTGTTTGAAATTTCGAAGATATTAGGAACCACTGGACTGCGTATCACAAATTTTTGGAACACTCCTACACCGTTATATCAATGCGAAAATAAAATGTGATGTGATGTCTATGACTATTTTTTTCAACCCAAAAACAAAAAAAAATCGCCAAAATGGTCCCAAAAACATACTAATTATTCTTGTAATGGGGATAAAATACATAATCTAAAAGCTGTGCGAATTTATAAGTAGCAAAACCAAAATACCTAACAGTTCTACTATTATTAATTTTAACGAATTTCATTAGCTACCCCCTGTCATATCAAATCGTCAAGGCTCGCGATAACTGTGTTCTTTTAAGGTGATTGCATCTAAAATTTTAATAATATTTATACATAATATGAAAAAATGTTTCTTGAAATAAACACAATAGGAAATTGACCGTTAATAAATGACATCTTATAAATATCAAGCAAGCCTTAAAAATATACATCCGTCTCTGTTGCTACTACATAAAAACAACTTCGCACAAAAGGGACAACAGTATCACCAAGTCATCGCGTACTCCTAATCCTTTCGATCTTCTGCAAACTCTTCTTGAAATTCTTCTCTTTCTTTCCTTTATCCTTCTTCTTCTTGGGAGCGTCTTCCTCTTCGCTCCCCGCGCTCCTTTCTGTGTCACTCTTCTTGTCTAATTCTGCCATTGCATCTTGTATTGCGTTCTCTAAGAGAGTATTTAATTTTCTGCTCCTGTTTGAGAAATTATTGACATTTATGAGTATATGATAATATATTGAAATGAAGCTAAGTTAGATAATACTCTTTCTTTTATTTTGTACGCTAATCTTATTTCTGATATAGTAAACCATTTTAAGGATTTGAGACTTTTAGGGCTTCGACCCAAACAAGTCGTTTACAATTTAAAAAAAAACAAATATAACATGTTAGTTTTGAAATCAAAAATAAACCAATTCAACATTACTTTGTAATAACGAGAGATGCCCTTTAGCTGAGTTTTTAAAAATTAAATATCCAATAATATGTACCTAACCAATATGTTAACAATCACGTGTATATATGTTTCGGTTGGGTTAATTTTACAATTTTTTTATTATTACACGATACACAATCATCATAACATTATATATTAAAACCAATTTCATGTTAACAGTTTATATATCTACCTTTTATTATGATATAAAACCAAGATGGCGCCACATATCGCCCATTTAAAAGAACCTTTTTTTCTTGTTGTTACATTAATCGGCGAGAAATATTGTACATCGACCTTTGGAAAGAGATCATAGATTATCTTCGGCGATACCGAACGCTATCTCTCTCGCACAATTCTCTAACTATCTAATATCAATTTATAGATACCTGACTAACATCACACGCATAGCGTGCGAAAGAGATAACGCTCTATAAAACCGAACTTAGTATTAACGGTCTCCCTCTAAGATCAACTATATCCAGTATCAAACAGCTGGCTCGCATCTCACACATAGCGCGCAAAAGAGATACCGCTATATGGATCCAACATTAATATACACCGTCTCACTCTAAAAGCCGATGTACTATATCCATCGCCGCATCTCAGACACTTATTACAACTCACTTCCTGTGTTTCATCCTGGCTGCGTGGTGCGCCTCCAGCCCTTCAGTGAGCGTCAGCAGCTTCCCATCTTCGACATTGCTGGGCGGTTTCTCCCCGAACCAGCGCACCAGCCATAGGCCGTCGTCGCATCGGCGAACGAGCTTGCCCGGCCACGACACGTAGCCCTTAACGGGGCCCCACACTAGATCGCCCGGGGCGAACTTGGACGGCTCTTCGCTCTTCGTATCTAGCACACCAATATCGGTAAGCGATTTCCTTCACCGAGTCCGTCACCATTGAACGTTTGAACAGCTCGAGAATACTATAGTCCTTTCACGTTTTATCATGTTTTTGTGTAATGGGGTATGAAAATAAATAAATAATTACTTCGTCTTGTAGATAAAAATATATAATACCAGTATTTTTGCTTTATTAAAAAAATAATATCTCTTATAGAAAAAAATAGTCCTTCTCTTAAATAATAAAAAAATATGACACCATTATGTTTTACTTTGACTTTCAAAATAACAAGACTACTCAGATATGGCGCATAATGCATTAAAGTTACGGTGTGGGAGCTAATTACGTCACATCTTAGAGGAAAACGTGCATAGAAGTGACGTCATGACTTTCCGACTTTCCAAATCAAGGTAAAGTTTTTGAATAAGAAAATACGATTCGTCTAACTCGGTAGTAAAATGGACATGACTGCTTTTATCAAAACTTATTCCAGTTTATTAAATGTATTTAGTACAATGAAGAGGAAGAGTTGTTTTATAAGAATATGTTAGACTATATTAAAATTACTATCATCCCACTTTGCTAACTAAACTCGTGCAAACAATTAAGCCTAAATGATTGAACTATGACGTCAAAATAACGCCAAAATTGCTCACTAAAATGACATTTGTACACAAGTCATATTGCGTCACTGGCGAGTAGGATATCTACTCAAATTTATAGTACGCGTCACGAATCTTTAGCGCTGAACAAAACCTACGCAGAAGTCAAAAATAAGGTATCGAGGTAACGGCGCGGCGCGCGGGGCGCGTGATCATCGGGAGCGCGAGCGTTGATTGGTTGTCCCAGTCGTGTTGTCTTTGAGCACCAATACGTCAATTACGAGCGCGCTTTTACCGATGCGCCGCTATTCTCGTCCAGCGCTAAACATAAACGACGCCTACTATACGTCTAATTTTGAACTTTTTTTAAATTCATTTTTTTTAAACAAAAATATTACTGTATTATGTTATTATATGCAAAGCTAGTTATTGATTATAAATAATAAAAAACTAAACTTTCAGATGGCTGATCAACTGGCGGAATTGACTGGAAGATATATGTAGGAAGCGATTTCTTACAGGCAACCTTACCGCTATTATACGAAAAGATTTTTATTAGTTCTAAGTGAATAAATGAATTTTAAGACGCCATTTTAAAAATGAAATTAGAAGCCACATTATTTGCGCGGATTATACTTACTTACTTACTAACGAGTAAGACAAAAAGACACAGTATATAATTTTCAATTCTAAGGTTTTATGATATATTTTTTTTTCAGATTTTTCATATAAAGCCGTCAGGACTATAGTATCTCTTCACAATAACGATGAGCGATGATATACAAGCCGAGGTAGCGTTAACATTTCACAAGCCTATAGTTACAAATGCTTTGGACAATTTGTTTGCATGTTAAATGTGATATAGAAGAAACATTACTATTCTTTTGGCTTTCGTTACACTAATTATATTTAAAAATTTTATATTTAAATATTTTATAAATCTCATCGAGAACGCCTTTACATGTTTTAAAGAAGGATTTTCATTTTGATAAGACGTAATTATTTTATTAATTTTAAATTTAATTACACAGCTTAATTTTTAGTTTTATATACAATTATCGATATAAATAGGTATTAAAAATATTTCCTTATTGGGCCACTTTCGCCGAACAGGAAAACTATATTTTAAATCTGTGCCAATTATTAAAAAAAAATCTTACGTCTTATCAAAACAAAATCGAATTAATATCGAGAACTTTCGAGAATTTAACGAGTCACAAGCGAGCGTATCAAAAGCCAAAGAATTACAAACAAGAGGGGATGATTATTCACAATGTTACATTAATATGGAGTGCTTACTTACAATGTACATGAGATGGCTGAGGCGTTAGTAATGGTACCCAATCAGTGAGCCAATTTGTTGTGCAATGGAAAAATAGTATACGCCGACTGTATATTACAACGGGACAATTGCTCAGACCACTAACAAAAAAAAGCCGTCAAAAAAAAAAGAAAAAAAAATTCCGCCAGGAAAAAAAAAGAAGAAAAAATCATTATTACGCATTCGATATTCAAATTTGACATACAAAAACGAAATAATGCACATTGGAAAGATACCATCTGTTAATTTCAGGATTATAGAGCGTCATCTCTTTCGCACACTAGTTTATGAGTATAGTGCGAAAGAGACGTATGCTTTATGAATCGGAAATTATAAAATGTTCTTAATCCAATGCGTGATTTGTAGCATCTATCGCCGTGTATTACAGTAAAAAACAAGTAATGTATCATATGTTTTACGATATTTACACGACGTTTTTCTTATTATCGGTTCGAGCAACTGTCCCATAGTAGTAGTACATTCAACATATACACATTTTTCAAACAACATATTATATGTAATTGTATTTTCCGTTGCACATTCACATATATATAATATGTATCTTGCATTAACCCAACCAAAAACCATACGCACTACGAGGTAGCTGAAATTAATTGTACATGATAATATATAATGATGTAAAGGCAATGATATTATATAAAATAGATATGTTATAAGGGCAAAATTTTGAAGACGAAAAACATCCTAATTAGGACGTCTTACGTCTTAGGTGATTGCTTGCCGGTGCTTTGACGCGCAACTGACAAAACTAACTATCTCTTTTCTTTTTGTTGATTTTATCATTTATCTCTTTCCTATCGTTTTGACTTGTATATGTATTTGTGCTGCCGCGTCTGTGCGGAACACTTTTTTCGGTTGATTTGTTGGTATATAACATATCTATTAACTATAATATCATTGTGTGTAGGTATATTATATATTTATATATGTGAAAACCAATACAAGACACACAATTTTGAATTTTGTTTAGTGTTAAGCGTGAAAGTGATTCCGATTAGTAGAAATCCAATTTGTAGCGTTTAAACAAGAGTGCTTCAAGCTTTAAAGAGATTTGTAAACTTAGTGCCGATCGCAGTTGTTTCTTGTTTACCATCATACATACATACAAAAAAATCCTACTAACCTAATATTATTTCAAATTCTAAATCAATATATTTTACTATTTCACGTTAAAATTACTAAATTATTTTTAAGAAGCATTCCTACAATATAGCTTATTCTCATTCGCACTTAAAATAAAAAATAATAAACATGACTAGAACATGGATTTGGAAAACTCTTTACCAACAAAGACAAACATTATCTATGCTAACCATAGAGATAAACGTCAGAAAAATTAAAAAAAAAATCGTTCGAAATTTAAACTTTAAACACTGCGATCAGCACTATATACAATAACCATTATTATTAATTAAGTTCAATTAATTATTTAATAACAAAATACTCACCGTGTCCCGAACCCAAATGCCTGTCAAAAACTTTCATATCAGCGCTTGTTGATTGAAAATGACGATCTTTGTCCATCACATCATAGTCCAACTCCTTCATATAATTGGTCCTCATTAATTTCTCGTTTCTATACGGCTCGAAGTCGTTCTTCCGTTTGTATGTCTGTCTGTCGTAGATATTGGAACCGAGCGGTATGAGGTGCTGATGTTGGCTGGTCATCGGTGAAGGACCCATGTAGATGTCTTCGTGTTTGCGATTGGGTCGCATTACTTGCATGTTTAACATATCTGAAAGTTTTACGTTTATTTAAATTAATTATCTTTGTTTTAGGGTCTCATGATAATCATGATACTCATTCTTGAGGGATGATCAAACAGAACAACTATTACATCTTATATAATTAAAATTGTAATTGGCGAATACATTATCCTATGTTGTTTCAAAACTATGTGTAACCTTGCTGAATAGACATATATTGGACTTAAAAATTAACAAATTGCTCAACTCTACCGCCAATTGACACAGCGAGTACTATAATATATAACTCGAGGGCCAATTGAGACAGAGACTACTGTATATAACTCGAGCGCCAACTGACACAGACACTACTTTATATAACTCGAGCGCCGATTGAGACAGAGAGTACTATATAGAACTAGAGCGCCAATTGACACAGAGAGTACTATATAGAACTAGAGCGCCAATTGACACAGAGAGTACTATATAGAACTAGAGCGCCAATTGACACAGAGAGTACTATATATAACTAGAGCGCCAATTGACACAGAAAGTACTATATACAATTCGAGCGCCAATTGATACAGAGAGCACTATATACGAGTATAACTCGAGCGCCAATTGATACAGAGAGCATCTATCTCCTAATCCCTTTTCTTTTATTTGTTAATTGTAATGTACAATAAAGGGTAATGATTTAAAAAAAACTCTGATTAATGGCAGAACTCACTAGAAGCGTCGGTGTCGGCGGGCGCGGCGTAGGCGCGCTCCTGCGACTCGGCCATGTCCTGCTCGCTGCTCGACACGCACTGCACCATGCCCTGGAACGTTACCGTTGCATCTTACTTACGGGAACCAATCATTATACATTACTTATCATTCTTTAAGTTATTTAGCGTTGGTAATCTTACTACATCTTCTATAATATACAGATAAATCTCAAAATGTGAACCGATTTACGTAATTCTTTTTCTAAGGAAAGTACTTAACTAAATAAAATGGTAGGTGTAGAGTGTACGGTTACAGGTAGGATAGGTACTGCGCAAACAAAGCGTCGGACCAGCTAGTAAATTATAAACGCAATGGAATGTGTTAGACTGAAGAATTGTCTGTTATTCTGTAACACATAAAATACCTACTAAGTTACTGAATCGATTTGACTGAACTACTCCTCTAATACAGCACCAGTCTTTTTATTCTTTTTTTATAAACTAACTTGAAGAGAAACAGAATAACCAGTATATTTTTAAAGGAAAATAATAAAGGTACACTATAAACTTACCGAAGAGTTAACATCAGCTGGTTCCGGCGATTTTGTAGTTGTGTCTGCGTAATTCCCTTGTGTGGAGACACACCGCGCGCCGCACAGGGGACTAGCCTCCCGCGCCCCCAGGGGACTGTGCGTCGTCGTATCTGGAGGACTGCTGCCCGAAACCCCTCCTCCAGGCGATTTTCCCCCTCTTTGGCCCAACAAAGTCTGAGTCGACACGGAATGCCGAAACTCTTGGCCCAACAACGGAAAATCACTCATGAATTTCCCGTAATCCTCTTTTTCCTCATCAGGAAAGCGTTTAGCTTTCGTTTCGACGTTGAATCTATTTCCTTGTAAATTAGTAACCGAGTTGTGAGAATTGGAGACAAGAGTCGTCTGTTGTTGGACTATTGTTGTGTTCTGTTGCACGAAGGTGGAGTTACTTCTGTTGTTTGATGCTGACGGTATGGACACTTGCTTCGGAGACAGTGGAACCATCAAAGTCTGTCCGATCTGATTCGTTTGGATAAACTCTTGCGCTTGAACGTTTCCTGACCTAACTTGAGGGTTTTGGTTAAATGTCACGTTTGTAGGACTGAGGTTCGCTAGCAGAGGACTTAATTGGCCGTTAAAGTTCGGACTGTTGACCATAACTTGGCTGTTTGGAGACAGGAATTGGGCACCAGGGCTGTGCTGGGATTGTATTATTTTCCCTTGTTGATTCTGTCTTATTACGACCCCGCTGTTAGTTCCAGTGAATACTCCTGGGTTTTGTACGGGCGTTAGAACATTCTGCCCGTTCACTGTTTGTAGTTGAAGCTGCATGGGCATTCCTGTAGAGTTATCTTGTATTATAGTCGTGCCATCAGCCGTCATGACCATACCTCCCAAGTTTGGCACTATGAACTGTTGGAAGGGAAAGTTCGACATCACATTGCTAGCGTTGTTGATCAGATTTACAGGCTGTAGTAAATTTATTTGTTGTGATGGAGACGTGTTTGTGATTATCTGTTGTGATCCGAAGTTACTGGTGTTACCCTGCCCGTTCATCACAATATGCGCTGGTGTTCCTGATTTCCCGGGAACTATCGTCAACGCTTGCAACATTGGTGTTGGCGAAATATTATTCGTCGGTGAGAGTTGGAAGCCGCGTGGTGAAAATTGTGGACTAGAATTGTGCTGTGGTGACGAATGCACCATAATGTTATTCGCGTTCTGTTGCGGGGCAGCTATTTGTAGGACATTTGTGATGTTGGCCGTTTGATTTTTCTTCTTCTTACTCCTCTTTTTAATACTCTCCGGTGACAACATAGCCACGCCTTGGACGAAACTCTGCCCATTTTTGACTTCAATCTGTCTCGAAGCTTCATTGGTAGATTGGTTTACAATTCCTCCAGCTACTATTTGTGGAAGAACAGTATTCTGTTGAACAACTTGGCCGTCGACAGCCATCATCGGTGGTTGTATGACGAATGGAGTTGGTAGAGTATTTACTACGACGGTCGGCTGATTGACTATTGGTTGAACTCCGCCAACAGCCGGTACAACTTGCGTGACCGATGAAGTGACGTTGGTAACGGCGTTGGTGCCATTTTGGGCCATAGCTGTCGTATTCTTGGGCGGAGGGGGTGGCATATGATTACTGGTCACTATTATTTGTCCAGTAGAAGATATTAATATCTGTCCTGGAGATGTCCGCTTTCCAATTTGCGTTAAAGACTGAGTACTAGTTTCAGGTTTTGAAGGTAGACTACTGATGACGTTTTGTACCATTTCTAATGGTGATTTAGAGATCATATTCTGAGCAGTAGTTCCCGCTATATGGAGTGGGTAGCTTGTTGGTAGATTGACTGAGTTAATGAACGGATCCGGTTGGTTGTTCGGTATTGCGTATGTTGTCGCCAAATTGACGCTAGGTGGCGGTGGTAGTCTAACAAAATTCGCTTGAGAAGCGTTTATTGACGTCGTAGCTGTATTCGCCTTACCGGCTAATACTGACGTGACCGTATCCCTTATAACTGAGAAACTAGCCATAGTTGTCACGAAAGTTTGTATGTAATTCGTTTGTATGAGAGAATAAGGCGGACCTCCACCCAAATGTGGGGGCGGACAGTACCCCGGCATGGCGTTTTCGAAACGTTTCTTCGGTTCGAGTTTAATCTCTTGTCTCAATCCTGGCTTGACCCCAACCATTGATATGTTATCCACCTCCATTAAGTTCTTATTCACATTGTGGTTCGATATGAAATGCATCATTTGCGTGCCGGATATAGATTGAGGCGAGTTGTATGGGAGTGCTTGACTGTTCGGAGTGGGAGGGTTGCTGTTGAAATTGTCTCGGCAGGACCCTGGGTTGGAGTAAGCTGGACTAGGCATCGGGAATGTGCAGTTCTGATGTTGAGAACTGTTACTACCACCACTATGAGGTGTGTCTGTACTTCGAGAACTATTAGATAGAGTCGGTGAAGGCTCTGGTGGCTGTAACGTCTCCGTAGGCGAAACATTGCTAGTACTAACAATTCCCGCTTGTATGGGCCCACAGTTCTCGTTCGAAATGACATTCCTTTCAATAAACGTCGATGACGTGACGGGGTTTTCATCGAAATGCTTCGGACTCGACGTCGACGCGTCCATGTCGTGGTAAATGTTTTTGTATTTCGGTCTCATTTGATTCTCTTGTTCAGAATTCTTAAAAGGCACGCAACCTTTGTAACAATGCATCATGTTCTCTTGAACTTTATCTGGGACTATACTACTATCTGGGGTGTTTGGTGACGGAGAGGAGTTTATGTTATTTCTAAAAACATTTATAGGTTCATACTGTTTGATCGGCTTGCAGGTAGACTTTTCTTGGCTTGGATTGTAGGAGCTGGTCGAAGGCTCATAGTGCCCATCGTATGATGGGTTAACACCAACTTGCCTTGATATTGTATTATTCAATAGTACTGTCTGTTGAGCGAGATATCCGTTGGGGTCATCCATGAACGACGGTATATTACTTCCTATGACGTCATCGCATTTCTTTTCTTGCAAGAATTTCATTCCGTTATTTCCAAACATCATCGGTTTATTTGCGTCTACTTGGTTGTTTTTCTTTTTCGGCGTTTTGTTGGCTTTGCCTTTCTTTTTATTGAGATCAGTGTTCGGCCATTGCTGGCCCATCATGTTGTAGTGTTGCGGCAACGGTGGTACTCTGGAACACATTCCTTGGCTCATAGCTTGGTCGTTAGGGAATACATTTGATGGAGTTTCTTCGTTATTCACTTCAAAGTCTAAGCCATCGATCTTTTGCATTTTTGAACTGGCACTAGGGATAGAATTCGGTGTACTAGTTTCGTTTCTCTTAACTTGCCACGGCGGTGTTTTAGCCGAATTCGTTTTAACGACCGCCCCATTTTGTATAACCAGTTGATTCTGTGGCATATATTGGTTCTGTATTAGCTGCTTTTGATTGTTATCGGCCATTTGCGTTTTATATCCCTTCATGACTTCGATCTGTTTCTGATTCCTCTGAATAAAGATCTGTTGCTGTTCATTGATCTTCTGCATTACTTCTGGCGTGAGCGGTTGGTTTAGCCCGCAGAATATTTGCGATTCTTCTTTATTTTGTTTCTGTATTACATCTTTGTCTTCTTCCTTTTGCTCCGGTTCTATATTGGGAACTACGTTAATAGGATTTTTAATGTTCTGCTTATTGAAGCTCGTGTTGACGCCAATGATTTGGCCATTCGTGCCTAGTACGGGCAGTCCGACGTTTAGCGTTGTATTAGGCAGGGATTGGTTTAGCTTCTGATTGACGTCTATATTATCTGGGTGCTGCGAGATCCAGCCGCTGCTGACGGTGAGATAGTGCGAGCTTCTTTGGACGTGTGTGTCTTGCTTGGCTTCGTCGAGCATATTCTGTTGGGGGTAGGGCACGCACGCCTGATTCGTCGGACGTGGAACTATCGACCCTGGGGACGATGTTCTTTTCTGTTCCTCCAGGGACTGAAAATAACAAGAAAATACATGAATAACAAGAAGTAGCTTAATTAATATAACTAAAAAGTTACATATAAAATGAATAAACGAGTATACGTTACTCGTGCGTGAGCTTCCATTTGAAACCTACTACGTTACTTATATATGTTTATATTTATTAATATGTTATTTTTCCCTGTTCAACAATATTTAACCAATACATAGTACCTAAAGGGTTCCTAAAAGCCGGTACATATCTACCCATGCAGCGTTATTCATAGCGTAATAAAAATAAAGGCTTGCTCTTGGCAGTGTCTCAGCTCTTATCACGGCTATGAATACGCAATGAGAAGCACCCTAGCACATTTAACTTGACTTAATGGTTTCCGAGTAGAGAACGTTTACTTGATTTTACATCGTAATATCATTGTTATATTGAAACTAGAAATAAACGTAGAACGGTTCTTGCTTAATAAACACCGCTTAAGTGGAAACCTAATTCACTTTTTATTTTTATATCTAGGAAATTAAATATACTTTTAAATTTATAATTGCACTGCTACAGAGTTCTGTTAACGAAAGTCATATTGTTGAACACGAAGTAAAAGTAAAAGTTTGTAATTTAATTATATGCACACAAAGTAAAAGTATAACCAAACCAGTCAATTTTCTGACTTATTTAACTGAATATATTTAGGTTGAATCTAAAGCACAAACTGTAGCATTATTTGCAACTTTGCAAGGGATGATTTTTCTGCTGCACAGAAATCAATAATGAAAACGTGGTACAGGTAGCTCCTTTGTATGTAATCCGTTATAGTGCGATTGGATCACCAATTACAGAGCATTGTGCGACATTTCGATCAATGTAAAATTAAAGAAATCAAATTAACAAATGTTTATCATTTGTTAATTTTCTGTTACTGCACATATAATTGCACGCATCAGGCAATAGCACTATTTAGTACTTTTGAGAGTGCTCGAAATAATATGAATTAAGAAAGATGTTGTTGAAACAATCAAAGTTAAGCATTATGCCGCACAATGCTCTCTTGTGATATAATTGGAAAACTAGAAAAATAATTTCAGACGCGTAATTCTATTCTACATTATGTATACCTTGAATTCGTTAGGCCTGTCCCGTTGCACCATCATTTGCGAGACGCTCACGTTTGGCGCGTAGCCAGACCTTTTCTTCATCTTCTTTTTGGCAGGATCCACTCCTGCAATCGTTACGTTGTGAAATTAATATTTATTGCATTAAATACTTCTTTTTTTTCTTTAATATAAGAAACAAGCAGGCGAGCCACCTGATGGAAAGTGGTCATCACCGCCCATGAACACTCGTGGAGCTTGACAGCTCTAGAATGGGTTGCAGGCCTTTAATTAGTATTGTATATTTAAATGTGTATGTGTCTACATTATTATTTTGTATTATGACTAGTTAAAAGTAATACGAGTATAGCTAGCCTAGTTGAATACATCGGATTTTGACTTCGTGTACGAAAATTGTGAGTTTCTAGTAAATTATTATATATCCGTGTTTAAGTGCAAGGAGTTCTCTGAACACATGCACGTATACGATGTAATCCTAGAACACAATATTACGTTTTAATTAATATACCTATCATTGATGGAACCGTAACAGGTGTTGTTTACTTGCGAATTTGTCAGATAATAGAGTTGTTTTTACTAGAGACTAGAGAGGTCAAAATAACTAAATCGACTTAAAAATAAGTAAGTACAATCAACCAATGAAATATTGTAATGTTCAATTTTTATTAGTTTTATACTCGACTGTTTCAAATCGGATCTGAAAGTTCTGTACCATTTAATAAAACCGAAATTTTCGGATGAATTAAAAAATCCATTTATACACATGTGAAGATCTCAGTCCGTGCAATTTTCTATAGAAGGAAACACTTCTTGCGTACCATCAAATGTAGTATACACTGCTGAGTTTTTCTCGCAAGATTTTCGGTGTATTACGACTTGAAGTGCTTCAAGAATACAATATCTGTTTAAAAGGCTGGCTCTTTAGCTGTCCAGCTCCAAGAATGTACAAGTTGATACATGTGCGGCGATGACCACTTTCCATCAGGTGATGACACGCCTGATAGTTTGTCCCCTATGAATTAAAAAAACATCCATTTTCCACAGACTTCTAGTTGTGTAACGGTTAAGAATGAACTTTTTATCATCTTAATTAAGCGCATAAAAATAGCCGTGAACCTGAAATGAAAAAAATAATTAGAGCCTCTTGACATTATTTAGTTTCCATGAATGGCTTCTCATTATGAAATGCGTCCGTGATAAAGCCTAAATAAAGATAATAGACCGTGAAAAGGTGAACTTCCATTCACGTCAGTTTAATTTATACGATTCAATGATATAAGATGGATAAAGAATTAACTATATCTTTTATTTTTTAATATAAATGGGTCAAAGTTAAATTGAAAGTCAAAGTCACGGTCAAAGACAAAGTCAAATTCACAGTCAAAGTCAAAGTTGCAGTCAAACGTACACTTCATGTTGTAAGATTGCTCCAATAGCAGTTTCTAAAGAAAAAAATACGACACACGGAACGACAATGAAATTAAGAATTAAACATTAGAGAAATTAAAATGTTTTCTGCATGTATTAGGTATGTCACGTAGAAAACACAGATAAGTAAAAATGCAAAATATTATCAAAGTAAAATTTGGCTTAATGCCTAATTTTGCTAAATGTTTTTGCAACAACCATGTCATACATATAAGCCAACACAACACCAAAAACGTTATTTTAGATTATTAATTTGTTCATTTATTATTATTATCACAACAAAATTCCTTAATGATATTATATTTTATTTTTCATCACTTCACTTTCTCATCGCTGAAGCATCTTGAACACTGCTTATTTTTAATTCTCACTACAGAAGAAAATTGCAACTTTCCTTTCCTTTAAGCAAAGGGGATCGTTAGCACTTCTAAGAAAAAGGCGTCCATTGAAAAATACAAAAGTATTAAAAGATAGCTCCTATTCATTAAGCGGATGTCACACTTGCCCGGTCATAGCACCTGAAAAAGAAAGCATAGATTAATAATACCTAGAACCGCAAAATGAGCACGAAAACTGAAGTCATTTCAAAATAGACA
Source organism: Eurema mandarina (assembly GCA_018238005.1). Lineage (NCBI taxonomy): Eukaryota > Metazoa > Arthropoda > Insecta > Lepidoptera > Pieridae > Eurema > Eurema mandarina. The sequence goes on from DWAJ01000503.1 coordinate 18,977, forward strand.
ATTTTGTATACTTAATTATAATTTTGTCGCTTCAAAATTCGTGTGTTTTTCATAGATTTCAATATTTCCACATTTGTAAGGTAAATTTCTTATAACAGCAACATTAACGTCACTACGTTTATAAGTTATAATTTGCATTTCGCCACCCGCTTTACTTCTTCTCTATTTCTGTACTGTTTCATTTATTTCCAATGGTTGCCTGGAAAAAATCACATACTAGTGATAAGGCCGCCAGTTACTTATATATATAGTATATTAAGACTGTCTAATTAACAGTGTATTCTTATGTACCAAAGTATTAATAAATAAATTATCCGTGGGCGTGTCATCGAGTACAAAATCGTGCGTTTTAACAGTTACATATATAGTTTTGGCTTCACTTACGTCGGACTATTTATTGAGGGACGATCAGTCTATGCATTATACGTCTATGTAAGAAAGAACCTTTCAAATTAAACCATTTACACAGATTCGCCGAGTCCCCTTTTATTTATTTCGTTTCTCGAATCTTTTCACGTCTAACGAGATGACAAATTATAAAAATGAATATCTCTTGACGAATTCGCGAGCTTTTAATAAAGGTAAGTGCATTTTGTAAGGTTTGCAGAACTAGGCCTGGGTTTTGTTTGCGAGAATTTGGTAGAAACGTTGGCTCTGAAACATATGTAGAATATAATACGTTTTTCTTGACGTTAATAACATATCATTTATACTAATACTATGATGTTTGAGTTTCTAATGTCTCTACCGAATCTATTTTGGAATTTATATTCATAAAGAAATGTACTATCTATTATTTTAGAAATAGATACTAAATTTCCTCATAAATAGTTAATTATGAAATTACCCACTTTCACAGGTATTCTATGAACCACTACAAAGTCTTAAAAGAGTATACATACCCAATTTCTTCAGCAGTGTTTATGGTCAGATGTGGTTACCTAACATAAGGTATCTTGCATGTTTTTGCAAAATTAAACGCCATTAGTAATAGTTTAGAGTTTTAGACAATTCTTCGGGATACATCTGGTTTGGTAAGGCCTTTTGCATATGTCTTTATCTGTATTTTCCTTTTTGTATATAATTAAAATGTAATAAAGAATTTATAATAATAATAATAATAATATGATACATCTAGTAAAATAGTATTATTTATTTATACACTATAACATCAAATTTCATCACAAAACCCTTAAAAAACATTACACGCTATAGTAATTCCAAGCATCGCAGAACTCACACATACCTGGATATCGTGTCTCACACATTAATACGTATTAACTTAATACCCGGACGTCCCCGGATCATTAATACCGTTTTACAAGGAATCCAAGCCGGGTACATAATGGCAGGATCAAATACTAAGATACAATATGGAGGCCACTTCTCTCTCACAAAAGGATACTTTGAACACGTAATTTGTGATAATGTTGCCTTATTTTTGGGTGAGTGGTTCATTTCTGTGCCGGTTTTATTTTTAGATTACAATTGTGGACTTACTTAGACTTTATATGTATTTATTGCTTTTTATTATCGTTGTATTTCGTTTACAACAGAGTATAATCAAAACATAAGCTGCAAAATGTAAACTTGAATTTTTCGTATGCATTTGTCCTTGTTTTTTTTTTTATTTTAAAGCAACTTGTTAAGCCGTTCTCTGGAAGAATTAACCACAAAAATATTAAAGTATTCGCACTTTTAACAATAGCTGAGATCTTTTTTCTCTGGTAATAGTTTGCGAAAATTTTTGAGGGCAGTTTTAAGTAGATCGGTGTAGTGTGCACATTTCAATAAGCACATGTTCATCCTGATTCAAACGGCGTGCAATTCTTGGTCATAAATGTATCTCATGTAAGGAGTATCGTATCTATATTTTAAAAGATGATTTTTCCCCTTTTTTTGGTAAAAATTGTGGGACCCCTGCGAGCTTCTTACGCCGGTTCTTCTCGCCGGGTTAGTTCCCAAACCGTTGGTAGGCACCATATAGACTTTCTGAAGGAATTTGTTTCAAATTTACTCAGAAATAAAACATTTTTCATTTTCATTCAAATTTCATTTCATTTTCATCGTTATCGTCATCGTTATTAAGAGTTCAAACTTAACCTTGCAAAAATACCTTTCGCACTTTTACGCTTTTTAAATATTAAGATGATCCTAAATCATAAGTAGCTGAATATCTCAAGTTATTCTCGTAGCAAGCATGTAATACAAAAGACTTTGTTTCAACTTCCATTACTTTCCATACAATGGAAGAGTGTTAATATTAATATAAATTCAGCAAAGCACACTGATAACGCATTCGGGTCCTCCCCCAATCGACCCCGCGATTTATTGAAAACCCTCCTTTGAACTCATTTCGGCAAGTTAAATAGGATAACAATTTAATATTCCCTTACATTAAAATTGCAAAGTTAATAATGTTTCAAATAAATTGCTTTTCCAATCCACATTTAAGGCGATTGGAACTTTTTTCTGAATATTTCGTTTCTAAATAAAGACCTACTATATTATTTTCACGTTGTTTTGGTTTTATTTTCTTCTGAAACAATATAATTATGTTAACAGTTACATTCCAATTTCAATTAAATAAAAAATGAACTACTACTAATTGAGTTCCACGCTTTCACTCGAGTTTTCTTAACCAACATTAACCACCACTTTCTTCAAACATTATTTGAACAAATGAGAGATGTGGTCATTCATATTGTTCCCTTTTTTTACTAGAGGTTGCTCAGTCTTCCGTAATGTTACTTTGCAAGCTGCAGCTAAACAGACAGACAGACAGTCCAACGAATTGGTGATCTAGGTAGATCACGAATCACGTGATAGATACCTATCTACATCTCTTTCATTCAACGACATTTACATCCTAAAAAAAGTACTCAAATCGCTTAATTAACAAAGTGCCTCGCAACACAAAAGGCTGAAACTGAATGATCTATTTTCCATGCGAAGGCAGAAGGTATCACTGACGTGTGTACGTGAGGCGATAACGGATCAACGCGTTTAAAGGGACGCTACGTCACGTCTACCTTTTGTTATCTTGTACATGTATTGGATTAGCTAAGGTACTGGTAGGTTCTGCTTAGTATAGGTTTGTATATAACTAGCTGTTGCCCGCGACTTCGTTATGGATTTTCATATAAACTTTGACGATCGCTAACTTTCGTTCCCGTAAGAATTTTGCAATATTCTGTTGCAAATAAGCTTTAAGTTTACTAAGGTACCTGCATGCCAAATTTCAAGCGTCTAACTTAAGCGGTTTGGATTTTTCAAACAAAAGGATTTTCCCCCTAATTCCCGTTCCCAAGGGAATTTCGGGAATTCCTTTCTTAGTACACCTTTACGGTACCTAAACTACGTCCCTTCGAAATTTCAAGTACGTTTAGCCGTTTAGGCTATGCGTTGATATGTCAGTAAGTCAGTAAGTTTCTCCTTTTATATATATAGAAGATGTAATTGTTCGTATGTGAATAACATTTAAACAGACTGTATATCTAAAGGTTATGTCTTGGAATCTTAAGAGTTGATTTATGTCTGTCAGTCTCTTACTTAGTGACCGTGCTAGACAAGATGTGATTATGTATAGATATTACGATAAATATTGCTTGATGTACGAACAGTGACAATTCATTTTTAATAAGCGTGAATTTTTAATAAAGCTTTCCCCTTTGATTTTTTACTTTAAAATAACTGACTCGGAAACTATAATTTTTATAGTTTTATGACTTCTTTAATTTTATTATTTCATAAGTTTTACTGAGTCAAAGTAACCGCGCTGCGTTTCTTTTCCTACACTTGGAAAATTTACAAAATTTATGACCATTTTTACCATTCTTCCGAATCCTGTCAGTCCAGGCCTGACATACATTTGGCCAGCATTAAAATTTTCCTGCGTCTAAAAATAGTCTTGTTCAATAGAAAAACATTATTTAACGCCTAAAAAATGACGAATATTCAACTCAATTTACTAATGAGTTAGTTTGGACGTCAGGCTTTATTCGAGGGCTCTTCACAACCGCACTGTAGTGGCCCTTCATTAATTACGAAATTTTGGCAGCCACTAAACCCTTCAAAAGGCAACTGTTTACATTTAACACGGGCTTTTGATAAAAATGTGGTCATTTTTATAACAATACTTTTTCTTAACACTTATTAAATTTTATTTTCTTTAAAGCACTTAATGACGTGATAATTCAAATGTAGAAACGTATGTTAATAGGTAAATATTTCAAAACGGAGAGGAGGAGAGATATTAGATATTATTATAGATAGTTTTCTCTGAACTAAAGGAAGGATCCTCAAAAGTCATAGGTCAGCCGTCAGACCCTTATGGTTCGATGTCGAGAAGTTGTATGTACATACAAAATCCCGAATAATTTCATAAGCGTGATGCAGAACTGATCGCATTCTTAGTCCAAAAATGCTGAAAAAGTATTACTTATAGACAAAATATTTTGTAATTTGAGCTGGCGGCATAAATATATAAAGAGAAAATTATAAATACAATAGGGTATTTAAAGGTATTTAAACGTGAAAACGTTTGCTGAACGACCGTTTTACGCAGTACAAAGCAAGGGATTTACGAGATTTTAACTAAAATTTTCATTCGTGTTTTTAAAATTTTGAATACAGAATATTTTCACACGCGCTTTGAACTGATTCGTTTCGTTTATTCTGTAAGTTACTGTATGTTTTATGTGGACATGACATATATCGCAGTTGTTCTGAAGTGCGTTATATATATATTTTTTTATACTATGAAGAGGGGAGACGAGCTGGACGATATATGTAAATCCATAGTAATATTATAAATGCAAAAGTAACTATCTGTCTATCTGTATGTCTGTCTGTCTGTTACGCTTTCACGCCAAAACTTCTGAACCGATTGTAATGAAATTTAGTACACAGACAATCTAGAGCCTGAGATAAAACATTTCCTTCTTTTTTACTGGAAAAGGGGCTATAAGGGGGGTGAAAGTTTATGTGAAAGTCTAGGCGGACGGAGTCGCGGGCAATAGCTAGTACTATATAAGTGGTAGTATATAGCATAGTATACTATGAAGTAGCCTAGCAATTAGAACATAATAAACATAGAACTTATCTCGGGTGAAAATTCTTACATTGTTGCTTCGCATCGAAGAGCCATAGGCACCTCAGACTTCTTCGTGAAAGCCTGTAAATTTCGTAACATATAAATAAATTATATATAACGTACTCATCTTTTTAGTTATTTCTTGAAAAAATATTTTAACACGTTTGTAGTTGATTGTACATCAGTGCCTTACATTTATGCTTACGGAATTATATTCATCTACAAATGTTACAATTTTAATGTCAAGAGGAGTTAATAACTTAATTAAATCCAACAGCTCAATATCTGAGATCTATGAAACAACTTTGTTAATTAAGACAAAAGCAATATTAAACTTTGATCGAGAACTCATTAAATGAAATCGGAAAACGATAATTAAATAATACCTTATTCGATCATCTTATTCATCTCAGCAAAGATGGTTAGATGTAATATTAGTTTATTTTCTGTGTGTGTGAATAAAAACCAATTTTCATAGGTATCTTATTTTTAACAGTCTATTGGATACGTGAAAATTAATATGGTATAAAAATTAAATCTTGAATGCCACCATCGTTGGACTAAAGCCCAAACTACCAGTCATTGAGGAAGCAGAGACAGATACCAAGTGTCAAGCCCAAATGTAGTGCCTTTTACTTCTGCCCCTTAACTCAAGCGTCGTGAGCCTCTTTTGACGTTGAAGACTGTTATAAGACTATTCACACGAACGACTATAGGTACAATTATTATCGAATCTACATCCGTGGAGATGTTCATTTTGTTGTCAAATTAAAGTACTGACCAAATTATCATTATCAATGTCTGTTCATTAACAGGTAAAAAGTTATCAGAAAAAAATTATTTTACTTATATCGATAACTCATGACCAATTTCTCATATATGAAAATCAAATTTAAGCACGCCTCAAGTCTTAGATTTTTAGTGTGAACTGCCAAATCGGACCGATTCGAGTTACTACTTAAATTTGAATAGCGTGTCAGCAGTATTCAGGCATAAAACATACATATCTTAATTTCCTCTAGCAATTCAGAACGAACTCCCGTAGGATTTTTGTTACAAAGAAATAAAACTAGAATGTTCTCGAACAAACAGATTGATAACTGTAACTCCAATTGTAGCAAAGGAAACATCAATAGCTATAAAAATGAAATATAAGGTGCAACGTTATTGGGCGTGAAACGAGATTGCGGTACATAAACATGCCCCAGTCTGATTTATCCCCATGAATACCTCAGAATACGTTTAGCGTTTCACCTTTATACAAAACCGTTGGAATTTATTATATTTACTTTCAGTTAGTTGCTTCAAATCCATTCTGACTGCGCTCAGGGCATGGTTAAATATTTTTGAAGAATCATTTGTATCTTTGTTTTAAATTTATATTTTTCTGGGGTCTGAGTTCCTCGAAGGTACCTTTGATCCCCACTCGCTGCGGCAGAACGGTAAACAGTGGGGTTTTGGTCGATAGAAGTCCGACATAACCCGTGGCCTTTCCCCGAGGTCCATGGGTATCTATGAGGATTTCCCCACTATAAAAAGGGGTCTGAGTTCCTATGTATTATTTGCTTATCGAAAAGAAGTAGGTATGTGTAATGTGTATTATCCGTTATCATTATTACATAGTACAAAACAAAGTCGCATACTTTTGTCTGTCATTTATTATGTATGCTTGAACCTTTAAAACTATGCAAACGATTTTCATGCGGTTTTTTCTATCAGATAGAGTGATTCAAAAGGAAGGTTTATGTGTAATACTATATATATGTATAAGCTAGTATGTCTTTGCTTATACTAATTTTAACTTTATGTAAATAATATAGATAGCAATACCCAGACCCCAGAAAGATACAAATAACATAATATATTTTCCAGAATCTTTCTCATAAGGCTACCACTGCCCCAAGCGTCGGCTCCTCTAAGTGTGTTTTCAATTTTACAGTGAGCATACCATCTTATAAAGTAATCCCAATTATTCCTATATTTGTGGATTTATCAAATATTGATTCATACCATAATTATAATAGCGAGGGTATATTCATTTACAAACAATCATGAATTAGCATAATGTACTCGGCGTGATCCAGCACTTTCGTCCTACCCGCTTTATTAATATTCATGTTATGAAGACCCTGCCTTATTCGCCCTTAAAGGGTTCCGTAGCAAAAACCACTCATAATATGCCATAAATGTCCAAGTTGGATATTATGTCCAAAAACTGTATGATGCGGGACAGGTGTGAAGTGGGTATTCATAAAATTGTTAAGTGTTGCACTTACTAACATGTCATAAAACTTTATATCTACTTTGAGTATAAGAATAACGTGTGCCATGTCTGTCTGTTGTTAACACCTATTGTTAGAGTGACAAGGCCGACTTTACCCGAACATGCGTTACTCACCCGAGCGTGACGGCTCAAAAGTGTTCAGCACTCTTGTAGAAATATTCACGTTAATAAAAAGATACCTATACTCTTTTTTATTTTATCCTACAACAGGACACCAGAAACATTTTCGACAAAGACATTCCTGTGATTTCGAAAAATTTCACCTACCTTTTGTAATCGCTATAGAGTAGCAATTCCACGAACAATGAAAAATTTACGGAACCATAAATCTATATATTTTTGCACTCTGTGGCGCGTTGTTTTGACACTGGTATTTTTGCGCAATGTCATGGGCGTCGTTGCGATGGTTTTTTAAAACGGTTTTGAAAATATCATGCTATTGTATTTAGTGTTAAGAACATAATAATAATGTTTTAACATGATAACTGAAAGCTGAGAAAAAGAATCATTCAAAAAAATATCATAAATATTTTTTTTATTTCTTTTAAAAGGCTTATAAATTATAGCTTAATTTTGCGATTTAAAGATATCACAGTAAAAGTATCGTAGCAAACAAAACAAAAGATTCACATTTTTTATTAATTCTTATAAAAAGTGTAAGAAAAAAATTATATTTAATATCACCACGTGTGAGCTTAAACATCTTTCCTTTGAATCGTGTAAATCCTTAGGAATAAATACAGCCGTCGTTATGAATGAAGAATATTTTTTAATTGTCCATTGTTTCATCGACTTCAAAGAGGCTGGCATTTAATAAAGGAGGTATAGAACGAGGCATACAAATATTTTATTAATCTGAGGATAAAAGAATTTATAATATATTGCTATATATAATTTTGTATATTCACTTCTTAATCAAAAGGCCGGCAACACACTCGCGAGTGCTAAACCAAGCAGCTGTATATTAGGTATAGTAACCGTCAATTACCTGTAGCGGTGAACGAAACCTGCGCAGAAGTCAAAAATAAGGTATCGAGGTAGCGGTGCGGCGCGCGGGGCGCGTGATCGTCATGTGCGCGAGCGTTGATTGGTTGTCCCAGTCGTGTTGTCTTTCTCTCACCAACGAGCGCGATTCTACCGATGCGCGGCTATTCTCGTCAATCGCTAAACATTTTTGACGGTTACTATACTTTTCCTGATCGTTGCCCGCTTTATTATAAATAAATTCGTCATATGATCTTCCTATTTGCCCATTTTAAAAAAAACACTTATCTGTCTCTTGTTCTTAGCTTTGCGATTGTACGAACTTAAGCACCGACTTTTCAAGTGTCCTTTGTATTATAAAACTACTAAGACACAAATCACTGTGCTCCGGTCTGAAGGGCACTGTAGCCAGCGTGATTACTGGGCTAATGAATCTTACCTAACATCTAATGACTCAAAATAGGGAGCGTCGATGTAGTGCTCCCCTGCCCGGAGCAAAGTTCTGGGTAGCATTGCTGCATGCACTGCATTGGTTATGGGCTGGCGTTTCTCTTACCATCAGGAGGGCGTCCAGCTCGTCTCACCACTTAATAGAATAAAAAAAAATCAACTATAAGAGAGATCTGAACAGTAGTACCTATACACTTTTAAAAGGATTTCTTTTATATTTCAAGATGTTAACTATAATATTACAACACGCCTACTAAGATTAAGTTATGAAAAATACCTACTTAATATTGAATTCCAAATAACGTTGGAACATTTATTGAATATATTTTCTGAAAGGAATGTACGAGTAGAAACTTATGTTATTGTATGAAATGGTGTTTCAATGAACACGTAGGTATTTTTCAATAAAACGGCTGACTTTTGCTTTGACATTCAATATTACTTTCAGTGGACCAGCGAACAGTCAATAACATTTGCTTCATAAATTGTTAGCGGTGTTATGTTTCTCTAGAATATTCCAGTATTTACGATTTTTGATACATATATTAAGAAATACTTTGAGCTTGTGATAACCCACTGCACCGGTGCTCAACGTAGCCACATGACTTTAATTAGAAAACCTGGTCTTCAACTATTAGTTAAACTGCTAAAATTCGTTAAAGTCATTTTTTAATTTATTTATAGATAAGCAAGTACCATCGGCTCAGGTGTTTGTTTAATAATATTACATTATATACTTACATATACTTTTTTCTTCCTGGGTACAGAAGCTTTTAAGAAATAAATTGAACGTTTATAGGATCCTTTCCTTGTCCTCCTGTCGCCTCTTTTGCTTGAGAACGCGTGAATTTATCAAGTGGAAATCAATACTAAAATGAGTTGTATGGCGTCTTACAGTTATGACTTATATAAAATTATAGTTATATTAGCCTAGCTGTTGCTCGTGACTTTTTTCGTTTTATTATTTAAATATGAACAATTACTTTAGGTACCTTAAACTGTTGAGTCAGTATACTAATAACTTTAAAATCTCCACACAGTAATGGACATGGATAAAGGGAAAAAACAAAAATATTTTTTAATTCTAAGCAGAGGTTTTAGAGATAAGCATCTCCAAAAAAACAAAGTCTTCAGCTTTACCGTATAGGAAGACTTATTAAAAAATAAAAGGTACTAAATAAAAGTGCCACTTATTTAAAACCCCCTACCATATTACCACTTTAAAAGACAACGACACATTCGCGTATAATTCAAGGGTGATTGCATTCCAAAGACCTCTCTATTGAGTCGTCCGCTTTTACATTGAAGAAATCAAAAGATTTCTCGCCTTAAAATCTCAATAGACAAAGATTTCGCGACCCGGCTTTGAAACCTTTGACATTCAAAGTATTTGATACCATAAATATATTCAGCTAAATAAATTTTATTTCATTCATATTCTATTGTTGAAAGCAAACATATTATTAAGTAATGTCTTTTATTTGTGAGGTCAACGACATTTGGTACACGTTCGATATATTTTTCGGCTTCTATCGTCTTTATTTCAAAGACAATCCTTTTATTGTATTGGAGTGAAAATACGCGTCACAATAAAAAAAGTCGAAGGTGTATTTTATTACATTTTCAGGTTGTTAAATTTAAAATTCATGTCATTATAAAATATTAGTAGCTATTCTTAAAGACATAATTGAAAAACAATAAATTAATTATTTGCTAAAATATGGAATAAGATTATACAAATAGTTTTTTTAAAAAATCGGGTGGGGCTGTACCGGGCACACGGCCGGTGGTTTTAACGTGAAACGTCTATGTTAGCTTATCGCTTTTAAAGTAAAAGATTGAAATGAAAACAAGATTGACGCTGTTTTAACAGCGAGCTGACTATATAAATGAAATATTCACACCAGATTTTTGTTTAAAAGACTCATAGTTTTTAATTATTAAGGTACGATGATATAGACCTTTTCATTACGGTCCACTTTTTAAACTTGGCAACCGTATGTTTCGGCGCTATTTTAAAGACGTTTCACGTCAAAACACATAAAACATCGAAATGGTGTTAATATAATGTTGTTATAATCCTTGAGATTAGTAAGGTAATGCTGTAATTCTTATTTATTAACTTATAGAATACTAGCTGTTGCTCGCGACTTCGTCCCCGTCGGATCTATTTCTATTATTATGTTATAGTGAGTCAATCTTAGAAGATAGGCATATACTGTCGCGGACTTTTTTTAGATCATTTAAAGAGGAATAATTATTTTGTACGTATTATTTTTGTATCTTGAACCGTTTTCGCAGCGCACGCAAAAGAAGCCTTAAAGATGAATAATTTTCCCCGTTTTTTCCATATTTTCCATTAAATCTTCGCTCCTATTAGTCGCAGCGTGATGTATTGTAGCCTAAAGCCTTCCTCGATAAATGGTCAATTCAATAAAAAAAGAATTTTTCAATTCGAACCAGAAGATCCTGAGATTAGCGCGTTCAAACAAACAAACAAACAAACTCTTCAGCTTTATATATTAGTATATTGATAAAACAAACTAGATCGTGGGATATAATAGTTACATAGAAAAACGTATTCAAACATACATGCGATACATTTATGAAATGATACGATCTACATACACTGACCCACTAATTATGAAATTGAGTGACAAGGGATGGGCTGTAGTTTACTTTTGTAATAAAACCCCGTATACTGTCTAACAGAACTAACTTCAAACAAAACTAGTATCTACTTCATTGTAATAAAGCTTATCTTTCCATCCATTCACTGAGACTTATTAACTGTTTTTAAAATGTTATATTTCATTATGGAAGAGATATTAACGAGTGTTTTATTAAATATTGATTTAATTTATTTTTCCTTATAATGTTATAATACATATCTAAAACTTTAGGTAAACTTGTAACTAAGGTGAGTTTAATGTCATTATTAACAAATGTATGTTTTTAGTAGCATGTAGACTCAATGATAATTAATATATTGCATTTTTAGCATAAAATTTCCCACAAAAATGTGTTTCTAATCATAACATGATATAAAACAAAGTCGCTTTTTGCTTTCTGTCCCTATGTATGCTTAAAATTTTAAAACTACGACGATTTTCATGCGGTTTATTTTAAAAGATAGAGTGTTTCAAGAGAAAGGTTTATTTATATAATACATGCATAATTACGGGTAAAGGATGTATATATATGTCGCAGGCGGATTGTATAATCCGCTGTATTACATTACGGCTAGCCATTTTGAAAAACAGGGCCGTTTTGTAATGCGGCGGTTCAACGATCAGCCGTATTGAATGCGGATAAGTAAAAAACCGCCTAAATGTATTCGTCGCCATATGTTACTTTTTTATCATTATAAAAAAATTAGATTAGTTTTTTATCATTATAAAAAAAACTTATTTTTTTTCCTTTAATAAAAATGAAGCTGAGTATTCAAGTTTTTTTTATAATGATACAAAAACTACGCAATGACAATACGTTTTTTAAAACGGCTAGCCGTTATGTAATACAGCGGATTATACAATCCGCCTGCGACATATATACAACTTGTCGACATCGAACCATTGGGGGCTAACGGTTGTTATTTTTTTGTGTAAATATAACAAAATCTCTCTAGTCTAGACGAATCTTTTTAATTAAAAAAAAGCCTTAAATAACTTATTTTGATATATTAATAATAATCGGTCCGCCGTAAGTGAAGCCAAAACTGTATACATGTAAGTGTAAAAAGCACGTTCTTATACTCGCTGACACGCACACAAGCACACAATTTTAAATCTCCGAAAAACATAAGAATTTTGATGCGATGCACTGCGGCGACGATCTATGTAAGAAGACAAAATTGTCTACTTAAAATGGCTTCACTCTGCGTGCTCATATTTCGGTTCTAGGTGTTATTATTCTATGATCATTACTATGTAAAATGTATCTCTTTCGTGTTCAAAAATTTATCCAAAAGTTTTTTTTTTTATTTTTTTTAATTTTTATTTTTTTTTAAATATTCACAGGGGAGGTCCAACACAAAGGTTCAGTATCGAATAGCGTGTATTTCGCGTACATCGCGAGCGGGGGCACCAAGTTCACAATGCTACTGCTACTGTCCCTGTTCATAGTAGCACAGGTGTTCTACTCGTCTACCGATGTATGGCTGACGGCATGGTTCGTTATTTATCTATTT
>DWAJ01000504.1:0-31974 GCA_018238005.1 Eurema mandarina
CAAGCCTTTGCATATTTAATTGTGGATTTTAAATATTTAAAATAATATTTTTATCAACGTCTGTAATAAATGGTATAAGATTTTTCACTGTCATCGCTAATAGACCAATTTCCGCTATACTAAATACATCGTAATACATGTTATGATTAAAGATGATGCGAGCTTTATTATTTTGGTAAATATTGTCATCTGAAATGTCGTCGTTTATTTTAAGTTACCATTATGTGATTATTATGTCACCCTCTACGAGGATGCGCTATCACCAAATAGCACCAAAGTTTATTCGCCCCTAAATGGATGCAAGCTTGAAAACAGTGTATTGGAAAGACCAAGACCAAGACCAGGATTAGGTCTAGCTCAAGGTAGCTGTTGGCTTTGTCGAAGAAATAGCCATAGTACTCGAGAACCTGTTAAACTGAGATAGAATATCGACGTATCTTAATCAGCTCGTGTCCCATATAACCTGAATTCCGGGGTCTATAGATATGCCTAAGCATTTCCTTAGGTTAAGGAGTGGCGTTATAACACCATAGGTATATGCTAGTTTCAGATCAGAATCATATCTTGTTAGATACTTTGTGTAGCAAGAGTTTTAGAACACGCCTTTCGATATTACTTTTTATATTATCTAACATGAAGTCTATACGTTAGGCGAGTCTCAAGAGCCATTTTACACAATCTAAAGGAACGCACAGATGAAGTTCCAAGCCAAGTTAATTACTTGAAGCTCTTATCTGAGAATTTATATGTTTTTACGGAGCACTTATACAATAGTTAAATTTCCCGTGCGACCGACGAACGGGTAAAGTTCGAGTGTTCTACTGCTACGTATCTATGCTCTCCTGGTTTATAATGATGCTATGTATAAAGTTTGAAAAATATGATGCTAGCATGTACGTCTGTTACTGGTAGTTGGCGTAGTTTATTATTTAAGACATTTACTCGAGTTGGTGAAGTCGTTGTTGATATATATGTGAAGCTTCGTCGTATCTACGCGTTTACAGTAGAATTAATCTTATAAATCACGTGTCAATTATGAGACAGTTGCTTTATTCATATCTACTAATTCTATAAAGGCTAATGGTTACCCCATTTAGTTTAATAATTACAACTTGGGTTTTTTATTACAGTTTTACTAACCCGATTAACATTAGTATGTCAATTTGCTGTACCATCTATGTATTGCCATCTATTTAAATTCTAAATAACGTGAGTTGAAACTCGAAGCTCAATGTTTATTTTGCAATAACATCAAAGCAACATAAATATTTCCCAAGAGCATTGTTGCAATTTATGTCTGGTTTGGCGAAATTTCAGCGGCGTCTATACGCATTCTTACAAATGTGGTTTTCTATACAACAGGAAGCACGTTTAATTAGTTGAAGCTCACATATTTGTACGAGAAAGTGAAAAATAATTAAACTTTACGTCATACAATAGGGAAGTGCAAACAGTAGCACAGCGCAGTACGTTTTCGCAAAACTGGGTTTTCTCAAATAAACCTCCTATTTGCTTGGGAAGCAGTTATTTCAACGAATTTACAACAGTCACGTTTTGTACAGTTGACATTTTATAGTTTTATGTCCTTATATTTTTAGTTTGTTAAGAGAATTTTCAAACAGGTTATTGGGGCTTAGAAATGCTTATTAATTTAATTACCTTTAAAATTAAATTACAAAAATAAAATAAATTATTTATCATATCAAAAGTATCTTGTCACATTTGCATCGAACTTTATGTATTACTATAACCAAATCACTTCATTCAAAAGTAAATACTCACACATCAATATAGTCCATAATTAAAGTAAATAAAATATTCAATAAGTTATAGAACGATAGGGATCATAGTAGTTAAAGCTCTCATTCCTCGTTTCCATGAAAGCACGTTGGACAAAGTTGAAATCTATTTGCGTCTAGGATGAGTTTAATTAAAGTTTGTGCAAATTACGTCCCAAATTAAATATACACACGTGAGCCTTGTACGCTAGTTATCGACTTGAGACAGTGCAGTTTTATGCATAATTCAGGCACCATATGCTGACCTATATAGAGTTGCTTCCGAAACTTTTGTATCAAGGCGAAGTCGGAAGCCGTATGAGGCAACGGTTTAATGTTTCGAGGTGTCAATTTATACTACGCAAGTGTGTATTAGTTTTTCTATTTTTCGGTAAATTCCCATTCATTGGGATCGTACACGATTTTATTAAACCCAATGCATAATGCATAAAAATAAAATTTCAAAAATATCGTAAGATAATTTAATGTTATGGCAACTGTGCCGGTGGTAAGCCTAGTGCTGAGTTTCCTTCTAGATGTAGAAAAAGACATAGGAAGAGGACTTACAAAGACGTAGAAAATGTAGAAAAAATTTAAGTGAAAAGTAAAACAGGCACACATGTGCTATGTCTAAGGGCACTGCAACTAGATACTCATAGAACCATTAAAACGCAGAACAAAACAAATTTAATCAAACTAACAACTACTACTGATACAATATAATAGTAACATAAGCTACGTTAACAAGGTAATATCTCCCAGTAAGCAGTGTGGCTTAGTGCAAGAAATCCTAAGCTCGTCAAGTGCAGTGTGTTACGTGGATTTCCTTAAGCCTTGTTTACGACATAAAGGATATTGTTAACATGTAAAATAATATCATCTCATTGGTACAGTCGCTTTACAAGGATTACTTACCGCTTTGATTGTACACGTAATTGTCTGGGTCATTGCGGATTCTGTTATGAATAAGTTGCTAAAGATATACTTTTATAGCAAGTGTGTATTTATTATTATTAAGAAGCTCAGTGGGTCAATCAAACTGACGGCTTATGCATGATGCTAAGAAGTCATTATATTTTGTTTCTTAAATATGTCTAAAAACATAATATAATTAATTTTCATAGTTCAGAGTTATTTTTAATGTCACATCATAATATAACAAGAATAATGTAATGAATTGAGCCACAACATACAATCTTGATTTTTTAAATGGCTATATAGCTATGGACTCGGTTCCATGTATCCTTTTCAGTATAACATTTGTTTGTGTATTAAATAACAAGTTACTATAATCGCGAAACATTCTGCTAAAGAGATAACGTTACTGTAACCACCGACATATCCACCATATCATACAGACATATCCATCGAAACCTGTCACTTAAGTACAATTTATGTGCCGATACCTACAAAAATTGTAACTTTAAATCACTGAAATCACTTTTGTACTCGTATTTTTGTATAATATAAAATAAAAAATAATAATTTTTAACAAAAAATAAACCGATTTCAACCTAAAAAGCAAAAAATAAAATTGCTTCCCACAAAGTAATATGTATTTCATTTAGTATATCGAAATGATTCAATAGTTATTTTATAATTTAGAAGTCGGTACCAAGTAAATGCTACAAGAATCTATACAATATCGATTTAACCAAACAAACGCTTATTGTTTGACTTGGCACCGACTTCTATATTATAAAAATAACTATTAAATCATTTCGATATACTTAATGAAAATACATATTACTTTGTGGGAAGCAAATTTATTTTTTGCTTTTTAGTTTGAAGTCGGTTTATTTTTTTTTAATTATTTTATTTTACAATTTTAAGTGGTGGATCGATCAATGATGCTTCTCGAATGAAAAAACGCCGGTTACTTGAGTCGTAGTGGTTGTCCTTTGTTAAGTGCTGTAATTTGTTGAGGAATTCCCTCACTGTCTCTATCATCAGATTTACTGCAAACCTTCATTATAACTCATACGGGTGCAAAGCTTTCATCGAAACAAATGAATAAGTCCAAACACAAGGTAGCTACTGTATACCGTTGAGGAGTTCTTTACGCTTTCCTACGTCTTCAGCATCAGACCCTTAATGGTAGTCACAAACCATCTAGATGTAAAGTCCTTATCAATACAAAATAATAAAGCCCAAATACAAGGTAGCTACTGTAAATCGTTGAGGATTTCCCTCGACTGTACCTTGTCTCCATCATCAGACCTACTCCAGAATATTAAAATTAAAGTGTTTACATAAGATACTTATTGAAAAAGTTATGAACGCACTAGTCGCCCATACAATTTTTGAAAGTTCCCCTCGATTTCTCTGGTTTCCCATCATCAGATCCTTTCCAACAAAAAAAGAATCATCAAAATCGGTTCACAAACGACGAAGTTATCGGTGAACATACATAAAAAAATATTATACATACAGACGAATTGAGAACCTCCTCCTTTTTTGAAGTCGGTTAACAAATTTTAATAAATCATCGAGATCAACTGCGTATGATAGCTAAACAATATCATAATAAGAAATCATAAACGAATCGATTAACCCATTAACCATGAGAACAATTAAACGCGATCCCAAACGAGGAATTGTGTCAAGAGTTGTAATCCTCCATCCTCCGTAATCTCGTGCACTGCGAGCTAATTGTGTAGCGTGCATCCTGATCTCGGCGAGCGGACCGCTGCTAATTACAAAAGACAATTATTAATCATTTAGCTTTATAACTTCAACTTTAAGCTGTACTTTCTGCATGCCTTCCGAGGTCTTAAAATTTTTTTACGGGGAGGTAGAGAACATCTCGCTTTTACGAATTGGATTCCTTGCAAAACCCGATCCTTACTTATGTGGTTATGTTAAACAATGATTAGAAATTGCATTAAAAACGACTAAAATAAGTATTTAGTGCAGTTTGCAAGAAATATCGAAAACGCAGTTATACCATAATTGTTACAAAGTAAACTTTCTTTTATCTCTTCCTATATATGCTTAAATCATTAAAATCACCAAATACTTCAAAGTCAAATTATGATACTTATAGTATTTGTAATTATACTCCTATATCTATTATCTATAGTTTAACATTAAGTGATATCTTGCCTAAGTAAAGAACAATGTACATCATTGCGGCCTTATTCCTAATGAACAACTTTCTTTGGGTATTAAAAGTACCAATAATTTGTACTTGTAAAAATATTAAAACCGCATTTACTCATAAGCCGCAATTAAATTTATCAGGTAAAATTTGATGTAGTACTATTAATTTTTACAAATAGCCTGTAAGGTAGCTGAAGTTCGTACCCTTTCGCGATAACCACGGCGAATGGACGTTTTTATAGCTGCCATAAATTCCATCGGTTTGGAAGTGCGCGATTTAGGCTCGCCGAACAAGGCTTCATAGTTATAAGCGTTTGCCATATATCTTTTAAAGGTTTATTGGTTTGGACATAGGTAACAAAATGCCTTGAAGAGGAAACATCTTAGACTAATATTGGTTATATTTTGTTTCTTAATATAATCGTCGGCATTGCTGTAACAGATCTTTCCTACAAATCAGCTGAAAAAATATAGTATACATATTTACCTCACGTCAAAGTAAACCTGTTCAATACGAAATCACCTATCGAAAATACGCTAAGAACAAACAGGGAAGCATGCGAGTTTGTTCAGCAGAATATTGCGACACGTTCAATCCGGACGCAGTATAAACAAAATGTTCGAAAATAAATAAATTTAACACGTTGTACGCAACGAAGCTCCGGCTAACTATCCATGAATAATAAGTATAGCGTTTCGGGGAATCTATAACGTGGTTGAAATTAACTGTTGCGCAAATGCGGATTGAATCATTTGTGTCACATTTTTAATGATGCCATTATTAACGGTTGCTGTTATTTATGTATTTATTATTTTTACACTTTATTACGTCATTAAAAGGTTACAAACTCATGTATGAGAGAATTAGGAGTCGCTTAAAAGTGATTTTAGGCAACCTAGGTTTTACGGTATAGAAAAAAAAGAACGGGAAGGAAATAGTGTAGACAAAGATAACTTGTATAATATGTTATCTATGTGCTTCTTTTGAAATTGTAAATATTTAAAAGCTATTATGATTTGAAGATTTCTTCTGTTGATTCCCATTTGAAACTAAAGTAAATTAGGTCAAAAAGAACTCACTTAAAAGCTGATAATGATTTTGTTTGATTGCTTTATAAATTACCGTTTATTTTATGTTAAATTAATTCCATGATTAATAAAATAAATGTCTGGAAACGTTTTGATAAATCCTAATCACTTATCCGCCACCCACTAATCATTTTTCCCTTTGATGAAAAGTTGGTCATTTATAAAACGTATTAAAATATATTTAGCGTAAACATAACATCGTTTATAAAATTTAAACACAAAGATATAAGATGTTTTTACGAGACGTGTTTCTTAAGCGTTTTATACGTTGCCCTATTACTGACAATCGAAATAAATCATTGGCTGGAATGCCTTTAAGAACTAAATTCGGCGAAGTTTATAAAACAATGGTAGGTATTTCCAGTTTTATTGCTTCGCATCGGCTTAAGTGTGGAGAAAAGTAAGATTGATTTTATAAAGTTGTTTGATCGCAAATTTATCTATTAGGTACGACTAATTAAAAAAAATACTAAGTCGGAATAACGGCTTACGTAAGCTGATTTTTGCTAACCTAGACTTATTCAAAAATGAAAGGGATGACTGAAGATAACATAAAACGTCAATAAAATCAATTTCATATTTACTATCGAATTCGGTATTATACCGTATCAATAAGCTTAATTTACGATTTATTGGAAAAACAATCGCTCATACCGGTATAATTTAAGAGGCATTCCATTTTATCCCCGTAACCCATTTCGCGTCGTAAAACCTAGGGCATGGCACAGATTACGTCATCCAAGTTTTACGATTGCGTTGAGTTGAGCGCTTACTTTTTCGACTTCGCTGTATAAACATTGATAAGTGTCTCTGTCCTACAGGCTTGTGTAACGTGCGAATTGTCCATGCCTATGAGATTCGAATTTCGAAATTTTAAATGCTCGTGAGTTTTTAAATTTCGTATTGCCAGTCATGTCATTATGAGATATTCAAAATTTAAATCCATTTGAATACTTAAGAATTGACAGTCATAATAATGTAATTCGAAATTTAAAAACTCAATATAAAAAAAAATCGTTTCCTTGTTTGATTTATTATAGGTAAATACTTAATGTTAATAGAGCTTACCACGTAATAAGAATATTATCGAAAGTAATAAAAAACTTTTTTCATAAGCAGGCGCGTGTCGTTTATTCATTTCAAAGACCTAGCAACAGAATATTGATTGTTCCCGTGTAAGCAGAAGTGGTGCTCTCCTAGTGATCATTAAACCGCAATAACGAACGAACCATTTCTGTATGCAACATTCTATTTATAACATTTTACTGTGTAAAATTATATAGGAAATACATACAACGTCACTTATTTTTTCTATTATTTTTTTTAATTTTAGACTAGATAAATAATTATACGTTAACATTCTGATAGTATGGAAAGATGATTATCGGTTATTGCTATGTAGGCTTTCCCATATAAGTATTATAATTATAGTTAATTTTATCGCATCTGTAATATAACGTGCTAATCTATATATGTATTACCTAATAAACCGGAAAAGCGCGATTAAGATCACCGAGTGTTTCTAAGATTAGAATAAAATTTACACTAAAACCACTTTTTTAAGATTTAAAGAATAAAAAAAATAGTCTTAAAAACTTAATACAAAAATTAACTTGGTTTTCATTCCCTCAACATTAACAATTGACTTTGACTTTTGAATTTGACTTTGTACGCGTAAGTATTCGAATTTTGAAATTTTAAAAATTATGGTCATATGATCCCTCACATTACCATCATTTTGATCATCTTCATATAACAATAAAAAAAAAGGTATTTTTTCTACCACAGAGTAGTATTCAGTGTACAACTTAATGACTATGAAAATACTTTTTTAATAGATAAAATAATGTCAATAAAACCTAATGTAGGTCGGTATTTAGGAATGTCGTAAAACTAATTTGGGACGTTGTCTTCTTGATTCAGATGATTGCAATAAAACTAAACCACGGTTAGCGAAACCGCATGACTGTTAATAGGTATATGCACATTGACAATTAACCTTTATTTGTTGAAAATGAAAATGAAAATGAAAAATATTTATTTTCTGAGTAGATTTGAAAAACAAATACTTTCAGAAAGTCTACATGGTGCCTGCCACCGGTTCGGGAACTAACCCGGCGAGAAGAACCGGTGTAAGAAACTCGCACGGGTCCCACACTTTTTACCAAAAAAGGGGGAAAAAATCATCTTTTAAAATGTATAAAATTTACAATTGAGTAACTTAACATAAGTATATATTAAATACATAAATGATTGAACGTTTGATTTCTTAGTTTCTATATAGCTGCGCCCCCGCTTGTATCTGCTTAGTTTTAATATTCGTATAAAAGATGTCCTATGTGTTAACTCCGGGTCTAATCTGCCTGAATGTCAACGAGTGGACGTAAGTAAAGAATAGGTTTTTAAGAAGTCAACGTAATCCACATAACTTCACCAACTTGTTTAAATAAATGTAGATTTTGGGAATTTTTATTTTAAAATTATTTTATGCCTGAGAAGTTGCACGAAGTCCTGAAGCTCTAGAGTAAAAAAAAGAACAAAATTTAAACCGCGAAATTTATTTTGACTTTAATTAAATAACTTGACGCACTATGGCTAGTTATAAATTTCTTATTTGAATAAAATATTGAATGAATTGTACAACAATCATTTGTATGGGTGGTCTGTTTAACGATAACATAATAATTAGTCATTAGTCACCGCAAAATGCGTTTATAAATGATAATTATTTTACGCATATAACAAGCCTCATTACGTAAATGTTTGAAGTATTGACAAATGTTTTCTAGTGTTGCATATTTTATACATACGATAAACTGTTATCCATATTACATATGAATATTAAAATATTGTATTATTTTTTATTTATTTTTAATTAAGCATTAGCTATAACAAGAAAATAAAATTGAAACAAAATTTAATACGTTAAAAACAGTTCGCCTAGTCGAAAACTTTCAGGTTAAGCTTTAACTTCAAATAATATATATAGCATGAGATTTGAGAACTTCCTTTTTAAAAGTAGGTGGAAAATGCCAAGTTTATAGATAGTTAAAAGATTAACAAGAATAGAGTTAATGGAATTAAGATTTCTAACAGACAATGTTATATTGATTAGTAAAGTGAATTTTACTGTTCAGCCATTAATAAAATACACAGACACACACACACACACGCACTTATACTTTGTGGGAGGAAAATTCGTAGGCCGTCATCACTTAACTTCGACTGTCACTTAAAGTTATTGAGATGTTCCGTTACGGAATAAGGTAGGTTCAAGTTTGTTTGTTTAAACTTTACTTTAAATATAATTTATGCTATGAGAACTAAGTCAAGTGGTTTTGGGAGTATTAGAAGAGGGTTTCGATTTTTCTCTCAATATTATGTAGAAATTTAAAGGTGGCGCTGCATTTTGTATATAAAGAATTATAAGTATTACATTCCTTTATTTTAATTTTCATTTCAATTATATAAAATTTTCCTCATTATTATATTATAAACTTTAATAAACTGTCGCTTATCATATGTGAACGTTCAGACGTCATATATTAATTTAACGTCGAACTAAAGTAACAAAATTAATATTAATAATATGTAATTATGTCGAAAAGTTAATCCTGTAACATTCAACGGAAAGCGCAAAGCAAATGATTTAAGCGCTCTCAGTAAACCATTTTTCAACTGGTTCTTTTTTTCACCGTGTATTGTTATTTATGAGTCTGAAAATTGTTGCTGAAATGAAAATATTACATCACTTTTAATTTGCTGTTTTAACAATTAATTTTGTGTAAGTAATAGCTGTTTCGTTTCTTTAATTAATTTGTTAATTTTTAAGCCTTGAAAATTTTTCCCAAAGAGTTTGACTTTTTCAAATAGGGATCAATTCTTTTAGAATTTTTTCCTATGGCAATATAAAAGGGATTGGGTGAAACTTTTAGATTATTCAAAAAAGGTAGCAGTAGCGATTCTCAGAGTTAGATGTTATATCTCTTTAAAAACGTGTTTACAAAAGTTTTTTATATTCGTCCGCTTTCGGATAATCGATCCGCAAAGTTTTATATAATAGCAAAATTTTTACAAGTAAAAGAAGATTGCTTGGATATCATTATCCCTGTAAAAATATATAACCGATTAGTAGCAGATTTTTTTTATGTGTGTCATCATTTAAGTTCAACAATAATTAAGTTTCTAGAACAATATATATGATTAAATGACTAAGATCTTAAATAGCTTTTATTAGACGTTTTCTCTATGTATATCTATGTATCCGATGATGAGGTTTTGTATAATATCCGATTCAAGTTAAAATGGCCACCGTTATCGGGGTATACAAAAATCACATATGACATGTATATGTATGCATGATATCGCATTGTCAAATATTCATAACCGTTCGCGTCTAGACGCTTGCAGATACTGTCAAAAGCAGCTGTGCGACATATTGAAATATATTTCCTATTTGTTTCTATGTTACAACCGCGTCCAAATGTTTTTGGCGTTTCGTAATGTTACACGTTTTGATTTATCTGACATCTTTATTGTGGAACAATTTGTTTTAATACAAAGGATTAATATTTTGTTATTATATTGTTGTTGGATTAATATGGTAGATAGCAATATGTCATATATATCTATTTATAAAGTTTTCGAAACTCGAGAAACAAAAACTCGATCCATCGCAATTCTGTCAAGCACGTAGGTAGCATTTATAGACGCAGTAAAGTTGCACAAACATCTTTAGGTGTCAACTACGTGAAGTCATACGCAAGATACTGAGCTTTATTACCCCTAAAATAGTTGAGTGCCTATTAGACCACGAATAACGTACTACTTACGGTCAGTATTTAATGTTTCACTGGACTGGATTGTTGATGGTACTCGATACTCGATAGCATTACAAGTAGAAATATTACGTAGGTATATTTCCGAGTTTATTTTCGTATTAAGGATCTCTCGATTAGTAATTCAGGCATTCGGTTTTTACGTTAATTGCTCGTTTAATTCTGAGGTCGTCGTATCAAAAATGTGGAATGTGGATATTTAAGTACTCACTATGAAGCTATATTATGCATAGTTATTTTTATTGTAGCTAAATCGTTTTGAAAACATGCTTTTCTATGAATAAAAGCTTTCGAGTTCGTATATTCAATGAATGTATGTTGTGTTGATGAATGAGATCCAAATGTAAATTAAGCATACAATTCAGTAAAAATTATAAACATAACATTCCTTACTTGCTGCAAAGTGGCCACTTACGTCCACAAAACTGAGGTAAAATGTAAAACTGTCAGGAAGTTGAAATTAAAATTTCATTTGCACAAAGCCGCATTATGCTGAGCATGTTATGACTAACTCTTTCTTTACTTTGTATATTAAACATGTATTTAATAGTGGCAAGGAGATAACGAAAGTCAAATTAAGGCAATTAAAAAGCGTCACAATGGTGTCTTGTTCGGAATATGGGTCGGCTGAGTTCAGAGGTTATCCATTTCGGGGTTTGAGACGAGCTCGTATTTTTAGGGTTCTAGGACTGTTCAGAACGAGGGTCCTTCAAGACGTTAAACAATAGACGCGGATTGTAGAACGAATGAAGGATCGTGGAGCCTGCTTTGTTGAAACGTTTGATGTGTGGATTAACTTTCTGACCTTTAGGAGGATTATAGTACAAACAATACTTTTTGAAATGCTCGGGAAAACAACACTTTTTGAAATGTTTGATTAAATTTCTATAAATATTGCCGGGAAAGACGTTTTGGAATACCGTGACGATTCAAAAGTATTACTTTATGTTGTGCGAAGTTGACACAGATTTATTTGTCTTTAACTTCGTCTTGCTTAAGCTTTTACTCGTTTAGTTTTTACCTGCTTAATTAAAAATGTGATTCTAATGGGTTATAATTAATTATGTTAATTTAGACGGTATTACTAAAATCGTTGTACTGAACACTATTGTCACGAAAAATACGTTCTTCGCCGAACTTTCAATTACGTCAAGCGAGCGGCCCTTCTCATTATAAATGAATGGTTTATTGTGAGACTACTTTATTAAGAACGTATGAATCAAACTGCTACTACGACGAATAAGTTAACTCGTTATGACACTATTTAAATGACATTTGTTATTTTAATAGTTAGTCTTCGTTTGTATTAAATTTTGAAGAATCTTTCAGAATCTATATTTCTACATCGATAAGAATTAACTTATTAATATTGCTTTTATTATAATCAAATATTTGTAGCTGAAATTTCGAAATTTTTGTATTTTTGTGATTTTAAAGTTATAAGTTTAAAATAGCGTAGGTATGTGCAATCTACATGAAATATTGGTATATATTGTGTGTATTATTCATAATTCAATTTTAAAGTGATCATTAATAGTGTAAATTTGCAAAAACTGAAACAATTAGTGCGCGGCATTTCTATACAGCCTGTTTTTTGGAGCTGAAAAGAAATCGCGTTCAAACCAAGTTATTTAAGTAGCAACGTTAAACAAAGACTAAAAAAGGAGAAAAAATCGCCCCTTTATATTTCTTGGTACAGCAAAAGTAGGTCATTCTTCATAACTGTCGTGATAATTAGTTATTTTTAATGGTTCCACATGTCAACGGCTTTTTAAAAAATTGTACCATTTTTCTGTTTTGTATTTAACTTTGACGGTCTGCGATTTTAAGGAAGGAGCATATTTTCAATGGTGCTTTTAATTATTTTTTTCGTATGAAACTTTACGGATTCCCGTATCTTATTTTTGCCATAAAACACATAGCTAATAATATAATAGCAAATAGGTTGTAAAGCTTTTAGTTTAAAAAATATAGTTTCGTCATTACTTTATCTTTAATCTCATTTTATATGTAATTGAATACAGCCAACCTTAACATCTAATGGTCTATAAAACATTTAATTTATTACAGCTAGGTGTCCGCATTTATATATTAATGTCTCGAAATAAAAGCTCTAAAGTGTTAAATAAAACTTTTCTGAAATGATTTCATTCCGCACATTAAAATTTTAAATGGGCAAGGACAGCGAGCTTATTTGCAAACTCTTCACATTAATCTCACAGTTAAAGGTCTGTATGTTTAACATTACGAAAGCTTCACAAAAAGCCTATTGTTTCGATTAAGCTCACCGTTTTCGTACATTGGCATGTTCCCAATACTTGACCAAATTGTTTGCGAAATAAGTTTCAAGGTTATCTGATACGACCTCTCAAGAATATATTTTTGGTCCTAGTAAACATGTATTCAACCAAGTTTTTTGGATATTGATGGAAACTTTTAAATACGTGAGAGTTTTCCGCAAATTTTTAAGTACAACCTTTTTTATTTATATACCGATATATGTATTAAAAAGACGTTAAAGCTTTTAATAATATGCTATGTGACGTTGTGGTGGTTAATCGCTGTGTTTTTAAACATCCGTAACGTATTAGATATTGATATTTAAATCATCTATCCAAAAATAAAGCGAAAAAACTATACAAAATGTTATGTAGATAAAATCAACAATTTTCTGTAGGCTTCATCTAATATTCGGAAATATTACTTAAATTAAATTACTTAAATAAAACTTAATATCAACCGAAATGAAATAATCATTTGTATTTTCTATTTAAATATGTTTAAACCAGTGCCCTTTACAGCGTGACATATAATTGTAAATAATAAGCGCAGTATCTAAGCTAAGCCGACTACTGAGCTTCATAAAATAGTCGTACATCGCACAAAGCTCCCGTGTTATAGCGACTTGCAAGCCACTGTCATATTTTATAACTGCAGTCATCTGTTCGTCGCAGCCTGTCTGCGGCTTAAGCTTGGTATGACGTGCAGAAATTTCTAGAAAATTATTAAATCGTCTTAAAGCTATTTGCGGTTTGAAGTAGGTTGGTTTTTTGTTATAATTCAATATAATTAGAGTTTACAATCAAGAAAATTACAGTTCACACCTAATCTAAAATTAGTTTATAATTTTAGATTAGGTGTGAACTCTAATTTTATTTTTCAAATACTTATTAAGGTTTATGATATTGTCGTAGATAATACGAGCCATTGAACCTTGTTACTTTTTTCGCGATTGTAAGTTATTAAAACCATATCTTATCTTCATAATTATACAATGCTAGTAAGAAGAGCTAAGATATAAATATAGTCGACATTCTAGGACATAAATCTAATTCTGTTTCGTAATAGACATTCAATTAATTTAAAACGTTATAACGATAATAAAGACACGGAGATTTACGCAGTAATTCATCAGGCACGATGAAGTAAAGTAACAATATGTATTCTTGTTTGTTCGCCTATTTTTCGGCGTCGCGTCATTCCGTTTAAGTGATCCATTGACCTGGAGCGGATTGCTTGTAAAATGTTAACGTGTTTAGATTTCACAAAGCGTGGGTGTGAGCTTTTTCACATCTTTCCTATTCATGACTCATAGTTTAGCGCGTTCAGCCGAATTAAACGACGCTCATTTTTCGGTGCCACTCGCAAATTGTACGTGAACTGAAAGTTTAGGTGTGACTGTTTTTTTCTTTGTTTTCGCTATGGTTTAACGTTTTTTAGTTTAACACAACAGTTTAATATAAATTGAATATAATTAGTGTCAATTTTAACGTACAGGCGTCTACAAAAGTATATTAACACATAAGAAATTAAAAACACAACTTAACACTAAATTATATATAATTTTGGTGTCTATTCTGTATTTTCAAAATTACTAATGTATTTATTTTCTTGTATCGGTATACTTATTTTGAGAGTCGTTTAGTGTTGAGACAACTCGACATTCTACTTTAACAAATAAAGTTGTTAAACTATGGCTAACAAAGAACATTTCATTACAGTGTATAGTAATAAAATATTGCATTGTCACTGTGGACACATGGCCCCATTTGTGAAATTGTAGCAATCGGATACCAGCGCTTCAAAAGGCTTCGCAGAATTAAAAGCTTTTAACAACTCATGATCAATGAAAACTTGCAAATTGCAATCCATTTATTTGGCAATAAATATTAAATGAATCCTTTTACGGTGTATCAATGAAAACTTGTTTATAATTATCTTGTCTATATACTATCAATAAAATGTACATGTGTAAGTGTGTGTGTAAAAGTCAAATTATATTCGTGATTGGGTATGCTATACATAAATTTAAAAAATATAATTAAAAGTTTTATTTCGCTGTGAGATATGGTAGGTAAAATAATGCAGTTATAAACAGTTAAAACAGAATAATATTTTTTTTGTTAAAATACGCTAACTTAGATTAAAAGAAAACAAATAATTACACTCAAGTATGATCGTTTAATGCGCTTAAATACAAAGCTGAAAGTGAATCGCCGTGTCTGGATGTAATACAATTTCTTAGAGATTGTCATATCCAAGTTATTCCCTGGCCGTAGCGTAAAAATACGAAAGTTTCAAATTAAATTCTTGAACAAGCTCCCAGAGGTACGTTGGAACACCGTGTCCTTATTGTATTGAGAAAAAACCACCTGGATGTCAGCAGGAATTTTCTTCGCCCAGCGAATTCTATCTTCATTTAATTTGTTCTGGAAAAATGTAATAAGTTTAACGACGCTGTTGAATTTTTCGTTTTCAGTTAGGCTAATTGAAAACGTATTTTTATTCCTAGCGGATGGATTTAAGCTGTTGTGGATGTTGAGTCGTACTGCAAAACGTTTTCTATTTACGTAATGTGGGGTAGAAAAACATGCTTTACTGCTGATTTAAGCTCGTAGGATTATTCGCATTGTTATCAGAATAAATACGGGCTCCTTAGAGCTTACCTCACAAACGCGTAATGAGATTAGTTGTAAAGGTACACAGGTAAAAGAATATTCTAAACTGAAAATGAAACCGAGCATTTATATAATAAGTAATCCTTACGTACTAATAATTCATTACATATAGAAAGAAAACTGCTCACATTTTTACGCATAAGCAATCTATCTATATTAATTAAATTGGTTCAAATTTATCTTCTGAAAGGCTTCATCTAAATGCTAAATTAGTAATTTCGATTGTAATAAATTCAATCTATTTTCATAAAAAAAAATCGAGAACAAGTCTTTCCGTCGTATAACAATAAATTTTATTATCAGACAAGCAATATGACATCAGAATATTTTTTTTAAGTTAGAATGCATTAGGGTAATAAATATATTTTCAAAGAAAACGGATCAGCTTATTTCTAAACATGTATATTGTTTCCAATGGATTTCTGTTCGCAAATACAAACAATACATTGAAGTTGTAAGGAATATTCAATATGCATAATGTTAACGGACAAGCATACGTATTCGTATCATTTTCCGGAAAATTTATATGGAGTTGTAATATTGAAAATTATGTACTAGCTTTTTAATGTCAGTCAATCAGTTACAAAAGTAGTGATGGTTATACTATGATGAGGGTAAGGCTCCGTAAGTTTATCAAGCCTTATTTTTTTCAAAAAGTAGTGGAAATATTTAGTAGATATACCGAGATATTATAAGATATACCGAGGTGTACAGTCCCTTAAAGTGTAGAAAATTGAAACAAACAGATCTACTTACTAAAACATATTATGTAGAAAAAACGTAAGTTGAGGTATTGTGTATTAAACGTGTATTTCTTAAGGAAATCAAAATTTATAGGGTACTTTTTTACGACACGGGGCACATAAAATATGAAATAAAGCAAGGTCTTACAACATACTTACCTATATAGAAAAAACAACATTGCTCTTTTCTTAGATGAGTCTCACACTCTTCTTAGCTGAATACGAGTATAATGCTTCTCAGCTATATGCTGAGGTATTATAATATTTGGCAGATATTTTTTTAATACTAAACTGTGAATACCTTACATATAGCAACACTTTAAATATTTACCGAATTGAAACAGTGAACACAATGAATAATTATAGCTTTTGGCAAAGTAATCGTGCTAAAATAGAAAGATTTACACCGTAGTTATTGCCCAACGTAAAGTCCTGCCTATTTCGAACTATGACTTATTCGCGACACAATTTAAGAATTGGAAATTAAACAACGTATTTGTATAAGAAAATGCATCTCAATAACTTACTTAAGCTTATTTAAATTACAGTAGATAAAACCTTTGATGTTCTTTCATATATTTCGTTTTTCGCGACACTTCGAAGTATTCAAAGAACCTGGAAAGAGTATTCTTATTAATAAGATGAACAGCTACAATTCATGAGGAAATTATTATTTCCTAAACACTTTCGTTACGTTGAATGAATTACAAATTTTAAATAAAGCCCTAAAGATTAACCTTGAGGGATAGTTAGCTGAGAGGGCGATTGATGAGTTTTTAATTAATTTAGGAATTTAGGTTCATCTGGATATTAGGTAATGGTTATACTAAATTTTAATGTTCATTATATTTTGTATTAACAGCAAGTGTTTAGATAGTAGTAAAAAGATATACCTATTTACAATTTGAACCGACTGATACATATTATAATAGATAAATTCTTGGGTATTATCTACAGTAAATTAAATTGAGACAAACCCAGAATTAGTTTCGGGTTATTTTCTCTAGCTAGCTACACATAACACAGTCCAGATTTGTCAGTAGAGGTCTGATAAAACCTATGTTCTTATCCTCGAGGTCCCCAATAAATCCTTCTTGATTTTATATTGAAAATATACATATGAAATCTAGACACTGTTACAGTAACATAACCGATTCATAAAACAAACATATTATAGGCATATAGTTATAGTCTCGTTCGCCTGTTGGTACAGCTGACGACATCTGCAAGACAATGCTAGCTGCAGTGCCTTATTTTCAAGTGTTTACACACACTGGTATTTATAGATCACTGTTAGTTTTTACATGACCTAAGTTTCAAGGAAACTAAATGCAACGTTAGTTTTAATACTATGCTGAATTGAAGCCAGCTGTACCTACTTTTATTGTTGATCTTCCAACATAGTTATTTTGAACTAAGAACCAAAATGAATCCTTACAAAATAATAAATGAATATGAATTTTAATAGTGTTAATCAAATAAAAATAATACGACCAAAGGAAACCATTTTAGTTTTCGTTGTAAGTTGTTTTTTTTAATATTATATAATTTATTTTAATTTGATCGTCGGGTTACTTATAACATTTATGTATACTGCAAAGATATTAAACTGTGATATAGAGCGATTGTTTAACTTAATAATGAAAAACAATTCCTTGCAATGCGAGAATTATATCGTCGCAGTAGGAGTTCATTTCTACAAAGGAAAAATCTGAGTTTTTTATTGAAACAAATGCGCGCTGCGCAATTGAGAATTCTTTTTGCACGATATAACTCTTTGGGCAATCTTAAAATTTTAGTTTATTCAAAAGAATGGACTTAAAATAGCCTGCTTACCATCATTTCTGTACTTAGATTTACAACATCTTTTATGTTTTAATAAAAACTATGAACAGTATACAAAGCACATATAAAATTACTACTTACTTATTTACTTACTTAATTAGATATCTTACTTACCTACAGGGAATACCCACACCTTTAAAAATGTTCCTATAATAGCTTATTAGTCGACTTGCAATTAGTATAAATCTATCGGATCATCGATATCCATAACCGGATTTATTAATGACTTCAGGATGCTAGAATGCTAAGGGCATATTAATTTTAATAAAAAATAGTCTACTTCCTATAACTTTGACGTCAGAACTGAAGAAATTTTTTTGTTAAAAGTTAAAACATACAATTATGTTACTTGAATATGTAAGTTACGTTTATCGAAATAAACTATTTAATATATAAATTTGTTCTTAAATGTGTATATGAAAATTAATACAATGCAAATAATGCAACTTTAAAAGGAAATCTTCTTATTAAGAACAATCATATTCATTTAACACATAACACATCATATTCTCGTAAAAAACATTGAATATTTGGCTTCTTTTAAATACTATAATATCTTGACTAAAATTTTCCTACATGGTATAATTTAATAATACTGTTGCTAGGCAACTGCCGGAATCACTTAAGATGTAAATAGCTTTTCCTCCAGCACACATATCGAATGTTAATGTGTCTGTGCGCCTCTTAGGGAATACTTCATGACAATTGCCCATTTCGTATGCATAGGCCCGTAGACCACCGACTTTGTTATGACGTCCCGAGCTATTGACATTTCTATTACACAAATTAAATTAATTGGTTTTTTTGTTGCGTTTGGCAACTTACCAGTACAACTCTTGATGGGGCGATTTTAATTACAGGAGATGAAAGAAATAAAAGATAAATAATTCGATAAACGAGGCAGACAGGAAAACTGTTCAAAACGCAATGAATTAACTGATAAGGTACTATTACATAACGCCAGATTCTGTGGGGTGTCTCTACCCCTACTACTATTGGTACCAAGAGAGTTTCGGCAGACTACATATTGACGAGCCAAACGTATACCCAGATTTCTTAACGATATAAATATTTTCATTATATTCTTATCCACTAAATATGTATTCGTTTAAATCACAAATCATACTCAGTTACTCGCCATGGCTTAAGAAAATATATTGGATTTTGTTTTTCCAAGAATCCTTACCCATAAAAGCCTTTCCCCGTCATTTCATCTAACATATCCTTTGTATTTTATTATTAAAATGAAAAGTAACTCAAAAGCGGCCGATACAAAGCTCTTTGTCGTTCGTCGAAACATTCAGGTTTCCTTCAATGAAACGTAAGAATAATAATAATGTTTTTTTATATATTTTACGGCTTATTACAAATACCGGTTTGTTTATTTACTTAATATACGAAATAAGATTTATGAATAGGTTGGCGTCGATGATAAATAACTATTGTTAGTGTTTATTTATACATGTGAGAGATATGTTGAATATGGTGGCTGCGAGAAGGCCAATAATACAATTGCTAAAAATGAGTTCAGTTTAAATGAGGTTAACCTTTATATTTAATGGGGTCAAATGTTGAATGACGTTGTGCATACTGAGCTTATCCTGTTTTTTTATGTAAAATAGTTTGTTGAAACATCCTCTGTGGAAGAAATTGATGATGATTCTAAAGTGTTACAAAGAACAGTCTTATGACCGTTATGCTTTTTTTGTTTTGGGTCAGAGGTGGTGTGTGCTCAAAAGTGGCAACGACGTGGCTTCGATTAACTCTCCTGGGGTCCTTCATCTTCCTCCTGGGGTGCTGTCTTGCCATAATTCTCCTAGTATAGTTTTGTTAAAGCACCCTTTTTTGAATCCACCCAAGTACATGTTGTAGAATGAAAAAAAAAACTTAACTTTGACCTCGACAGTGACCCATTTGACATATGTTTACGAACAATCTAGCATAGTAGCAATAAATCTAAAAAATCATGTATACCATAGATAATATTATTAAATTAATAATTATAAAACACATTAACGATCTATAAAGTCACTTTAGCAAATGTAGTCACAATAAGACAGTAGGTACTTGTAAAGCTCGCAGTTTCATTAAATTTATAGTTCCGCTATCGTTCAGTTAAATGATACATTCCATATTCCTTCCGGCAACGTCACGCAACTTCCCATTCTGTTTGTTTGTAATGCAAATAAACTGAAGTTGTAACACCTGGATGGATTCCAAGTCATGCGATTGTAATTTTAGATATTACCAGTACGGGTTAGGTTTCGATCGGAAATATGCTGTGATAATGCCATACAATATTAATTGAAGCAATTTTTTTGATTTAGCATTTAAGAGTTCCGGCCATCAAACTTATAAATTGATAGCTTTAAAATTTCCGATGTCTGTCTATTGAGAGTGAATAATTAATTTGTACGATTTTCGAAAAAGTCAAACCGCATTCATTCAGAAAAATTAAAAAAAACGTTTCCGGACTATTAAAGGAAAGTACCTAGATAATAATTATAGGGTATCTACTTTCCGTTGAACACCTAGAAGTAAACATTATTATAGACAATTCAACAAGAGAAAAAATCGAGAGTTGAATATTTGTAATGAAATATTAAAGTATAGGGATTCCAACTAAAAAATAATTAAAGCTAAGATTTTACTTATATAAAAAGTAGTAGGATCGGGGTTTAAGGTAGGTACTTGTCACAGGTATAATTATTAAATACAACACTTTAACAACTTGCTAACAAATAATGCGTTACAGATTGTCACAAATATACATCATAAAAAGCCTTTGAAAATAAATTTGGCGCATAAAATATTCCTTTTATCGTCCGAAAGGACGCTCTGGGAATTTTCCGGAACTGCAAAAGAATAACGAGAAAATGATAATTTTATTATACCGTTCACATATTAAATGGGATGAAAACGTTTAGGAAGTAATTTAGAATGGATATCAATATTGGGTTGTGTATATTGTCACGGCGATGTTCTTCATTTACTGATCATAGAAAAAAAGTATTTTTAATACCTCAATTAGTAGCGATTTTTGACGAAGTGATTGGATGAATTAAATAAATTCATAATTAATGTATTAGCAAAGCAAATTATGACATCGTATAGAGAAGGTGTTTGTTTTACATGTTCAGGACAGGACAGTAATTCATTAAGCATGAAAAATAACTTCTTTATAAGATTACACATAATATCAATTATTAATTAGGCGTCAAAAAAATAAATAATAAATCAAACTAAAAGTTACAATAAGGTAAGTGAAGTCTATAATTAGAATAAGCAGCGAATAAATTAAGTATCGAAATCATTTATTGCTTCGATAATAGTTCATCCATAGATCGCTTTCGTGATTTACGAGCCAGTAAGTCTTTCAAGCACCTCTATTGACCTTTAGAGTAACAAATCGAGTTCAATCAGTACTTTATTATGCCGTTCAGGTCGGCCAGGATTACTATCTTAGATACTCTATCCCCTAAGACTTGTTCATCCTCAATGAGTTATACTTTAAGTTTAATCAATAGACCTGCTCTTAATATCATGCAAGAATGTTATATGTAATAGAGAACAGGTCCGGATAGCTAAGACCGTGGTGAGTAATTACGTTAATAGATGCCCAGACTGAAGACGATAATCTAACCTTCGCCGTCTGGTTTGGATCTACTTCATAATATATAGCATAATTAGTTACATATTAAAATATGGAAACAGTTAAGCATCACAGTTATAATAGGGACAAGATTGTTTTAGTCAATATCATATACCTACAACTAAAGCTGAGGTTCTACCCAAGCGGTAATAAGGTTCTTTAGCGTGATGTTGCAATAGCCTAAATTACTAATAATAATTTACGTTTATATATAAAATAAACAATCTCTTCAGTTTTATCGTTTTTTTTTCTAAAGTTTGTAAACATTACTATGACGATAAATAAAATAGATTGGATGATGATAGCTTACGTAAGAACAAAACACGAAATATATATAAATAAAATAAAAACACAGATGTAAAGTTTATTTCGCTAAAATACAGCCAGCCTATGTTAGAAATATTGTGGTGACTGCTGGAGTTATGTTTCATCAAAAGTTTAGTACGGACGAGTAAATTACAGACTGCACCGGTGAAATCCGAATATCTTTTCGAATTCAAATTGCAGCGGGATTCTGCGAAATGCTTATTTACAAACCATAGACAAATTTATAAAGCTTTTAAACATTTTTCATAGACTTTTAGTTCTGCTTTGTAAGTTTTGTATGCTGGCAGTTTACACAACATTGTTTTATCGTGAAAAAGATATATAGCAGCTGCATAGAACGTTATTGCTATATTTTTAGGAAACAATATGGCGCTATAAATTCTCAATATATGGTTTATTAGCCACGCCTTGAAGTTTTACTCTTGTAATTTAAACTATCTCTTATCTTGTCTTAATCCACGGTTAAGTCTACCCATTTGTTACATTCTTCTACGCAAAAAAGTAGATTTTGCGTATCTTCTTCTTCTTTCTCTAACTTAACATTAATAATATTAGTATTATATATTTTTTTTTCATTAAGGATTATATAAAAATACTATGACGATTCAAAAGTGTTATATACGAGTATAGCCCAGTTTAATAAGGGTTGTTTGACTTTGACTAATCTTCTAACAGGCTTAAAACAAATTATAAACGCAGTTATGCTTCTATATCTCAGTATGAAGTATATTCAGATCGATATTACACGCATTATATCATGGAGCGCAAAATGTCTTGATCATATTATCATGTGTCGTTTCACATGGATTGCGTTCGTCATAGCATTATTTATACTTTATTACTCCTGTCTTTTTGTCAAAGCAATCCATATGTAATATATAAATCATAATAAATAAGTATAAAAAAACAAACAAAATTTTAAACTTTCGTCTACCTTCATATGTAAAGATTTTGAATTCGTCGTGGTTGTTCGCTTAGTGACGATCTTTTTTACATATAGATTAAACATGTGAGGTATTATAATATAACTTCTATAAGCAACAATAATATGAACGAGAATTTAGAAATTCCAACTTTTTTGAGACTAGTTTTATTAGGAAAAGGGACCGCCGGCTAAATTAAACTCTCCTATAAAAATAATTATTGTGTTAGCAGTAAATTGTTGATGAGATAAAGCATGAGTCATCGGGCGACCGAATGAGTGAGTATATTTAGTTGTTACGTAGTTTTATTGTTTACATTATTCTCAAATGACTCAATTTAACTCGGTCTTTTTATAACGGTGACCTGTGCATGTTTCTGTGAATGTATAAACTGCATTAGCCAAGTACTATGGTGTTACCTAAAAAGACGAATAATTTAAACTGTATATCACTTTTGGCATTTTTATTTAGCTCACAGCTTCCGATGCATAAACAAAACGTCAATATTTCGACGTACGTTATTTTGAAAAACAGCGCGAACGGTGCAGCGATAAAATGAAATAGAGAATAAGTAATAAAATTTTGTTTTACGATATGAAAATTTTTAAATTTTTACTAGTAAGTGTTAACTGATATACTGAAATACTCATAATCAATTTCTGTATGTATTTCGATTAGCCATTCAAGTTTTCACAATTTTCGCTAATCAACGTTGATTCACGATTTTAAATTTTAATCGTGTGCATAGTTTAATGAGCAATTGAAATTCATATCTTGCATAGTATGACCCACAGACGGGTGCCATAACAGCTATTGACGACCTATGCAGAATTTGATAACGGGATGACTCAAAATATGATTCGCACGCGTCCAGCAGTCTGATTGAATGACATGATGTCATCATGTCATTCGCGCGAAATTAGAAATCGGCTTAGATGCCGGCCAGTTATAAACTTAGCTATTGTTTACGAAAAAGTTTCTATTTTAAATTCGGCAATTTTTGAAAATGGAACGTGTGATTCACTTTTTATAAGGATTGCTGGTTGATTTGCTTTTTTGTTCCATCAAATTTAAAATTGACGTAATATTTAATGTTCTAATTTTAAATATTATAAACAAATAGGTTTAAAAAATTATTGTTATTAAAATAGTGTTCTTGTGAATGATTTGAAAAATTCTTTACGAACAAAAGCAAACACGAAATTTACTAGGAAAGAAAATGAAGGTCGTTAAAATCCCGCAAACTTGTGTTGGTCCTTAAATATACTTGAGGTTAGTGTGTCATGGTGTGATTATTTATTGCTTCGTTTTACGACTTATGACACATGTGTTTGCGGCACCAACTATGGCGAAGCTCGTCTATCGGGAAGGTTTTTAGTTCGTGGAGATGACACAATTGATTCTTAATTTATTATTATTTGGCTGATAAGCGATTTATTCTATATAACGACTAATTATTTTACAAATAATCTTTATATCGTAAAAAAATAAACTTCCTTTGATTTTTATACTCTAGACTTAATATCATCGATATCGTTACAGTTATAAGTTGTGGAATCGTAACAGACAGATGAACGGACAGAGATGAGTGACTTTCGCGTTGTAACATGCAAATATTACGATATTTACGAAGTTTTCGTATTTTTTACACAGACGAATAATTAACTTTGACATTTTAGATCAAGGAAGTTATCAGATTCACCGTTTACATATTATACTATGACAGGGGTCAAACTATTGCTCCCACCAAGTCATTATGGTTCTCTGTCGGACTACGTCAAACTTTGTTTTTTTTTACTTTTTTCAGTCAGTATTTTTAAAGAAAGAATATAATTCAAATAATTCTATTTAAAAAGTTAAACGGATGGATGCATTTGTGAACGAATGTTTTCTGAGTGTTACTCATTAAACATGAACATTTTTAACATCAAGATAAAAAATTTATGATACTTAAAATAAAACATTTGAAAAATGGTATGTCTATTCCCGTTATAGTTGAGGAGCCCTTGTAGTTAAATATAAATATGATTACTTTAGTGAGAGATAAACAAAATGTTCGCTTATCTCGAGCGGACGTTGACCTTACAAAGGGTTTTTGTTTTATATGAGCGATAGATCTTCTTAGAAAGCGTTATCGACGTATAGATATATGAAGCACGCAATTAAGCATCACCGAAATACAGATACCTCATTACTCCGCTAAGAACCCCGAAAATATTCTAAGCCCGTAGATAAAGATTGTAAAGATTCATTTGATAAAACGAACACGTCCCAAGTTTTTCTTGTTTGAAATATTAAACCGTAGGTCTTGAGATATCTAGCTATCTCTATCTAGGTGTCGCTAGCGACTCATAAATTCCTAGTATTTCCTAGACTTTCATAAAGTCCAGGTGGAACACCGTTATTTAAGCAGCAAGCTACTGTATTTTACGGGTACGTTATTCATGAGTATTAAGTTATTTTAATAAATATAGCGTCAGGTCTTGCAACTAACGTTATGGTAAGTACGTAGCTTCTCTTGTATAATGTTTATTTAAATTTGCTTCTTAAAGCTGCTTTTTTATGTATAAGTATACGTAAAAAATACCTCTAATACCAAACTTTGATTTCTTTAGTAAAAAATATCTACTTTATGTACTTCTAGCCAAAATTATGCGTTGTAAATACTTTCTCAGGAATGACTTTATATAATAACTAAGACATTTGCAATTCAATGGATCAACACATCATCAATATAAAGATAAAAACTATACTAGATAAAGTGCAAAAATAAAAGCTAAGTGAAAACAATAAAATATGACTAATATCAATACAGTTGGGAGGGCGCCAAGTGCCGGCCCGGATCGTGAATAACGGAGGACTTGCGATTGTTCCCAGCACTTCGGCACTTTCAAACGATTGCTATAAGCATACGTTTTACTTGTCAGGATTCGTTTGATTCATATTGTTATAGGGAAAATATTCATGAATTTGATATAAATCAAAATTTTATTTTTAAAAACTAATATTAACAATAAGTATATATATAGACGGTGCTGTAAGAATTAAATAGGTAGTTAGTAGTGGGCAGAAGTTATTGAATATTATTTATAGTTAATAAGTTCAATACCGGTTCGGTTAAGTGCTTAAACCGTCTTTTGCATAAGATATAGGTACCAAAGTTGAAGCTATCTTATTTCTGTTTAGCCAAAGCATTGGTTTCTGAATACACATATTTATATTATTCAATATATTAGGAACCAAACGTATTTAGTCTTTTAAATGTATATATAAAAAACACACAAACACGTTTTTATAGTTTTCTTAACAAGATGGACGCAATAAGATCTATAACATTGCCCACAACTGACATTGTAAAAAGCGAGTTACTCAGTTCTATATTTAATTAAATTTATTCACGGAAGTAAGCAAAAGTCCGTCCACCTTAATGTTGATTGATGCTTCTAGACCAGCTCCGTTATGATCTTATAATGTAAACAATATATTTTATTACACTGTCTTTTGAAACGAGCCGCGGCGTAGGAGGACACCGCTCTATGGAAAAATGTACGCAATGTGTATTTTAGGCGTATTAAGTCAATCCGTATACGATTTTCTTAACATAGAAAACTATTATTCTACGAAAAGTCTTTCTGGCAGGTTAGGATTTTAATTAAAAATAAATATGTTAGCAAATTGAATGTGAGTTCGAAATGCGAACGCGTTCAAACGTTCTTTTCGATTCATTATTAAGATGTTTCGAGAATGACATTTGCTCGACCACAGATGGCCACAGGAAACTTTTGGATTATTGACTTCTTCTGAGACTTCATTACTATTTAAAATTTCCCAGCTATAAGTAGTATAGTAGTAGACTTAACATATTGGAAAATTATAGGATAAATTAGGTTAGTTAGGTATATCATAAGATTTACATCGGCCTTATTTCTTCGTAATTCTAATAACACTAGAACTACCTACATACATATAAGACCCATCTATCTCCAAACATGAATTCATGCAACGCTATTATTCATTAAGCTTATGAGTATCGGCTACAATTACATTGAATATTGATTGCATCGGCTGTTAGTAATTGACAAGTTAATCTAATTACCTGATACGGAGGCACTGATAGCAATTAACAGTTATGCAACGAAGTTTAATATATTATACAAATAGTGTTAATTTTAATAAACGGATTGCCTTTAACTGGGTTTCATTGTGTTATCAACGTTCGTTGGAAAAGTGGGTTGATTTTTCGTTGCTTATACGTTATATAAATAAATTATACGTATATGTTATAAACATTATAAAAAATAAATTAATAAGTATAATCATTTCGTTTGGTATAGATTCAGAAGCTTTGGAACTCACAGACTCACAGACTCACAGACTCACAGAATTTTCCATAACCTCGGTTATGTAAACAGATAATGATGACAGATGAGTTTAGACATTTTTATTTGAATATATTTATTTATATCATTTATCACTATATAGTATAAAACAAAGTCGCTTGTAGTTGTCGCTGCCTATTTATATCTTAAAAAGACTCAACAGAATTGATTGCGTTTTTTTTATTAGGTAGAGTAATTCAATAGAAAGATTTATCTATATACAAACATAAAACATGAATGCGAAGCCAGGGCGGGTTTAAGTAAGGTTTTAACATCCTCAACCTTGATAGAAACCAGGATCCAAACCTTTATCCTTTTCACGATCGTGACTCAAGATATTATATGTGTGAAATGCTAGAAGCATGCAAGTACTGAGGTCGCTAATGCCAGGTATAAATTTACGCTTAAACGCAGCAAGTTGGTAATGG
This sequence comes from Eurema mandarina, assembly GCA_018238005.1. Classification (NCBI taxonomy): domain Eukaryota; kingdom Metazoa; phylum Arthropoda; class Insecta; order Lepidoptera; family Pieridae; genus Eurema; species Eurema mandarina. The sequence goes on from DWAJ01000504.1 coordinate 28,063, forward strand.
AGGAAGCATGTAACTAAGTTAATTCTGCATGGTTTCGCGTGTTACGTGTTATGCGATAAGTTCTTTTATAGCTTTACGTTTTATACACGTTTCGGGTCTTTTGGGAGCGAATTACAGACATCTGAAGACGATTATTTAATTCTAATTTTAAGAATTAAAAGCATTCTTAAAATTCGAATCTATATAATTAATAAATTATTTTCAAAATCAGTAGTATGATTGCAGTAACATGATTTGGATATTTGGATTTCTGGATCAGAATGTGGTTTTAAATATTAAAACTTTATGACACTTCGCTTGAATTAACTCCACCTATATCTATATATTTAGCAAAAATACTTTTAATCTTAACTTAGCATTATCTATTATTATATCTTTTACATTTTAGTATTATGAAGGCGTCATAGAAAGAGGGACGTAAATTAGTTTTTCGTATATCAGGATTTTAGTAGGGGTTACAGGCTAAGCTCAGAAATCGATTTAAAATCAAAACATACTCGGGCTACGACAGCCGAGATAACTCAAATATTTACATACAAAATATCCAATTTAAATTTCAGCATAGATTTTAAATTTAACCCTTGTAAAAATTGCTCTTTAATAAATATGAACTTTCTTCTTTATATATAACTTCCTCCTCGTTTCTGGTAAGTAAAACTTGGAAAAATCATAAAAATTAAGTTTCACGAGATAAAATAAATTTATCAAACATAGTTGAGCGGAATTCTGTGAGCTTAATTTTCACAGAACAATAGTGAGGAAGCAAGTTTTGTGTGAGCCGAGTGCTTTATGGCTGGGATCCTTTTTATGACTTAATATTTAGACCTTTGCTTCATTTAATTATAATAAGGCAGGTCGTAAAAAAGAATTAATATAAAAGGGTCAAGATAAATACGTTGTTGTTTCGCTTATTAATGTAAAACTTATGTACTTAAACGGATAGTGTTTATTATTTACTTAATACAAACATACATTTTGTAAATGTCAGATATATCTATGCATATATTGTTTCGATGCTTATAAATAAAATATAGCACGTTTAGCGTTTATTTAATAACTTAAGACTGTTATATGTTGTAAGAGTTACAATTATTGTAATTATATTTACTTCAAACGTTGCATGCTTTATTCCATTCCACTTATTAATATCAGATTTAACTGAAAAGCACACTTGTAAGGTATATTTTTTTATAATTTTGCTCAAATAAATTTAATATAATAATCTATAGGTTTTTAAAATTGGAATGAAATCGATTTTAATAAGACTAGATATATTTAAATAAATATATTATAGATTAATATCAAGTTTATAATGATAGGTTTTTAATAAGCGCGCCAGATTAACGTTCTCGATCATTTTCTCCTATCTTTGTTCAGCTTCATCATTGTGATATTCATTCAGATAGAAAAGGCTCTATCTAGGACATACCGACTATTCATAGACTAATTAAGTGTAACATAAAAACGTACGTGAACTGGGTTTACTGAATGAAGGGATTTATTTCATTCTTGTATAATTTATTTATGTAAAACTTGTATGTAAATAGTTCAATAGTCAATATCGTCTTGTACTAATAGTTATATGATGTAACTTGTATAAAGTGTAGACTAATCTGGATCATTCTACAATATAAAGAACGTAAAGGAATAATATCGGGATTTTTTTGAACGGATTTTAATAAGAACTGTGGTTATAAAAGTTTTAATATACAAATATTAATTAAAAAAACGTCGAATAAATAAATAAACGAGATGGTGTTATTCGATGGTTTAAAGTGACTTTTGAAAATATCAAAAATATTTGGAATTTAAAAATTTTTAGATTGAACAATTAAGGTAAATATTTAATCTAAGAATACTACTTGTATGAGATCTTTTCTGATATGGATAAAAATTATATAGTTTTTAAAGTCTAATCTTGACATTTATAAGACCATTGGTAGACCATAATCTTAGTCCTTTTTAGACTTCTATGGACTTTTACAGACTGAAAATCCATTCTCAGTATATAATACTTTACCGACTGAAATCACGGGGAAAGTTTACCGTCTTTCTTTTTTAAAACTACCATTGCTAGAATAAAAAAATCGTTATTTACTTATAAATAAGGTATTTTTTCGTTTCTAACTTCGGTCGGTTCGATCTGCGTTTGAATTTATATTTCGTTAATTACGTTTTAACATAAAAAGCTCACTAGTCAGGCGTCAATTCAGATAATTGTTTCTTACTTTTGGCAAGATGAAATGAACCCTCAAGAGGGCTTAATGGCGTTTCTTCGCCAGCACATACTTGAGGCTTTTATTTCGTTTTTATCGCTTTAATCGTGTCACGCATTCGTGAAAATGTGTTTTAATTATTTTTATATTTTTTAACGAGAACTTTATAAACACAAATCCAAGATTTCAAATACCAAAAGCTATATTTTTATCTATATTAATCTACATACAAACTTTAATCTATGTTTCTATTATGGGGAAATCGTCAAAGGGAAATTAGGGCTTCGGGAAAGAACCGAAATAGACTTTAACTGACGAAAACCCTGTTAAGTTCCGTTTTAACTTAACGCAGCGGGTCAAAGCATATACGTAGACACTCTTGCAACCTAATAAACTCTTACACCTTTGTAAATGTACGCATACATTTAATGTTTTGAAATTAAACTTTGATTCCATACAAAATAACGTCCTGAACTAACAAACAGAACGCGACATTTTTAAGTATAAGCTATTTAAGTATAACTTAAAGTTATCTTATTTTTAATGACTTCATTGGCTGTTAGTATATTGCTGTTTTGCCAATAACTTAAATTTTATTAACATAAAATTCATGTGGGTTTATATGATATCATGGCAAAAATATTTGTAACCAAGTAAATGTTGTTAACCCTAAAGCAGTCTCGCCTTTTTGTGAGACGTGAGTGCTCTTGGTGAGCATTTTGTTGTTTGTCCTTAAAAGCTTTGAATTTATCTTTTAGCTTTGGACAAATAAATATAGACTTGTTTGAGTAAGTAATAAAGTCATAAACTAACTGAATATGATACGTAATTATGTAAAATTTATACTTCGGATTATTTTGATATAAAATAAAACCTTAACATACGCATTAGAAAGTATTCTTAATTTAATTGCAAAATATTCGAAGTAATACGATATTACCGGTGATATTTTTTATCGGTTTGACTTAAAGCGACGGTCTGATGTTTCCACAACTGAATAGAATCCATCCATTTTAGCTGTCACTATTTTTGAATATAAAATAATGGTTTATTCAATGCGTACGGTAAAATGCTCATAGCGCAAGTATTTTAGTGTTAAGTTACATCATATAGTTATCGGAATATTTGTACTTACCTAACAGGCAAAATCTTTACAGTAGGATGATGTCTGTCTATTTTATACTAAAACATCCTAATCTCCTACAATTTCCATATTACTTTTTCAATTCTGACCAAGATTTGAAACCGTTTTATCAATGTAATTAAATATTAAACAATTTATTTAAAGATATAATATCAAAATCAATGTTCTTATGATTAGTTAATTAAAACATACGCCAATACAGTATTTCCACAAACGATTTTGCGACCTTAATTCCCAGAAAGAATTTCAATTCACAAAACTGGACCGCGCAACGAAATAAGCCACCATAAATTGGGATCAGAGTGAATATTTTTGTACCGCCGATAGAATATAGATGGTTTAGATAATCTCCATATTTCAGTGTCGAGTTGTGATTCACGTCGGTACAGTATAGCTGGGTTCAGTCGGACGATTTTTGGCGGCTCCATTGAGTGATTGATTACGTGGCTCGTGCATTTAAACCGAGATGAGAAATGTTATGAAAGCAGAGTGAAGGATGCTGAACTTTTTCCCAGTTTGAGTAGTTTAGCGTGGTTTTTCCCCGTATTTTAT
>DWAJ01000505.1:0-31958 GCA_018238005.1 Eurema mandarina
GGGAAGGGGATGAAGGGGGGTTTTTAAGGGTAAAAAACGGTTTTTCTCGATTTCCGGCAAAACTAAAAGTCCTATCGAAAAAAGTCGAATGGAAAGGTTGTAGATAATAAAAAGATCTAAAACTTTTTTCACTTTTCATTATTTTTAAAGGGATCTACCCTGGTCTACTATGTGTCACGGGTTTATAGAAATAATTAATAGTGTTTTGTTTGAGACGGGAGTTTTACTTCGTTAAATTCAAATTTAATCAGAATACTAATATTTATACTATAATTTATTTTTCATTTATCTCTATATAGTATATCCTTTATCACTTCAAACACAAAATACATACTTAGAAACATACCCAAGAACAATCATAACACAATAACAGTAAGAAATCTGAAGGATATGTTTCATGAAGAACGGTATTCGATATTACACCAGATTTACGTGTAAAATGCAACCGAACGTGTTTTGACTGACTGCTCGAACGCATCCTGAATTATTCATATACCCGCATCTAAAACTTTGTCAGATTCAGGCGCCCTCCGAACATTGCATTGTTTTATATTTTCCTCCTTTATACAATTTTCTTCATGTAATTTTCGCTACAATAATATACAAAGGATGGGGCATTGAACAGAATGGGTTATTTCTTCGTAAAGTTAGTAAAATCCTTGAATATATTTTTCTAAAATAATAAACTAAGCTGTTTGTTTTATAAATCCTTGACCTCATGTTTATTTAAAAAAATCTATGACATAAAATAATAAAATTTCTCGCTCAATCTTCAATAACCTGAATCTTTCCGCCTTAAACGAAATTACTCATTAAATATTTATCTCATTAATTGGGCAGATTGCCGTAACTACAGTTGAGAATATACTTAGATGAAAGAAATCCATTCCATTAACGTAAAAGGAATAAATATAGCAAAGGTAAGTGAGCTTTCACTGAAAATAAAAGCCTGAAAAAATTCACTCAACAGATTCTGTTTTCTATAAAAATTTATTTGAAGAGATAATTTCGCTTCAGGCAGCCATGAGTCTTATAGAAAATAAAAACGAAATTAGTTTAAGTTCAATTGGGGAGTGAGTGCGGTCATTGAAACAAGACCAGAATAAAAATTGTCCATTTGCAAGAAGTAATTGAACGTTATAGCTTTGTCGAATTTTTATTGAAGATATTTTTGAAATTATCGGGCAATGTTTTGCAGATGCGCTTTACGACGAAACGATTAACTCATTGCGTATCGACAGCTTCCTTTCATAAAAGATAATATGGATAATTTTATTAACCTTAAAAACGATAAGAGACTTCTGCGAAATTTTATCACAATATACACATCATACATAATATTTTCAATAAAATAAAATGCATTGCAGCAACAGCATCGTCTGTTACATATGTATGAATAAAGTCACATAGTTTCCATATTGGTTAAAATGTTATATGAAATAATGTTTGTATATACCTAATAGCTTTAAAACTATTGAGTTATTATTATATAACATTATAATCAGTTATCACCGGTTAGAATGCAGGTTTAGAATGCAGATTATACAAAAAAGAGCCACCAAAAAAAAAATCAGAAGAAAGTACAAAAACGGTATCTGATATTCGTTTTACTAAGTAAAGTACTACTAATGTATTAAAGCTGAAACAACAAACAGAAGTTTCAAACCCTTTCATACAATCCCAAAACGTATCGCCACCGTCTGAAGTTTATATCACGAACGAGTCAACAAAGCTTTGCAGAAAATATAACTGCATTAAACGATCACCAGCTAAATCAGGTCATATGTATCGGACTTTAGCAGTCGGTATTAAATAAAAATAATCCAACATTTTAACTCTTTGCTGCTCTCGGACATATCTTGAGTGCATCGTTGAAAGTAAATGCCGATATTATTTCTACTTCTACTGCATTTGGATTGCATTTAGAGACGTTAGGGGATAAAACTGGATGAAGTTTATGTTAACAGTGAGCTATAAAAAAAGCCTTTATGACGATACGTGGAATGGTTACGTTTGTATGGCATTACCCAGTGTTTCAACTCGAAATTAAATTCGCTTTATTGAAATGGTAATACTGTTGCCGTAACGTTAAGTATTCTGTAAATGCGATACTTTCAGGCTCACTCTGATTGGATTAATTCATAGAAGCGGATATTTTTGGTAAGTTTATAGAGGTATAAATGTCTGGATAAATGATAATCGCTTCAATAATTTGTTATAGTGGAAATAAACATGGACTTTCAGTGTTTTTTATATACCTAAATAAAATTTTATGCGGACGTGTGATGTAATATTGATAATCGCACAATAAGATGCAAATTTTCTATGCGATAAATTGCGCCAGTGAACGAGGTTGACTCGATGATAAATGATCTAATGATACATTTTATAACAAAGAAAGGAATGAATGTGACAATGATTGAAAAACTCAAAAATATGTAGTATCATAAAATAATTGCTCTTATATAAAATTTGTAAATGAAAAAAAAGCACTATTTAACCCTTTACGATGTTAACCAATAGCCAAGCAATTAAACTTTGTAGCAGTGAAGTGCGTAAAATGGAAATTTATGCGAGCGAAAAACAATAAATTCAAAAAATTGCTCTCGCCAAGGTGGGGATTTCAACAAGCCAACGTGAACCAATTAAATTGATTGATTCAATATAAATGGTTGTTAATTAAACTGTGCCGGCGGTTGCGCAAGTGAAAATTATTGAAACTCTTAATTTGTAGTCGTAAAAGCGATTTATAAATTTACGACAAGAATATTTGTTACAGCAAAGAGCAATGAAAGCTGGCATTTTTCCAGGTGGTGAGTGAATACCAATGCTAATGTGTGTTGTATTACGAGAAATATTATATAGGGTTTTAACTACCATTAGATCTCGAACCTATATATACTTTTCTAATAGAAACTACTTAAGCGAATTGTTGTTTAAATATTTATATTCAAAAGTTTACTGATAAAACGCTAGAACAAATACGAGTATTAGCTTATAGTTCCGTTTTATTAATCTTGAAAGATATCTTAATTGTCAATAGTGTTTCAAGCAAACCTCGTCGCGATTAATTTATCCGTATCTAGTTTAAAAATGAGAAAATTTTGTAATAACGACTGCACATACGTGCATACATATATCTATCTACATTTACATGGGAGCTGGCCACGAGATTGCATACAAGCGGCGACACACTGCCGCCTGCAAACGCCCATTGGCGCTAAATTAAATACATAAAGAAGATGCCCACGCATAAACGTCTGTACTAGGGATGTAAGGACGTTCAAGGATTCGGATATCCGCAAAAAAAAATCCTATATAATTTGTATCTGTTTCGAACTCGGATTCAAATTCAGCCTTTTGAAAAGATGAATAAGAATGGCTTCAAGCGTTGAATATGTGCTAGTGTACACAGTTCATAATAAATGTTTCTCCAAATAGCATGTAAAAGTATCCAAGAAAATAAATAGTATAGTAATATGATATTCCGTACAAATTTCCATTTTCATCCCCTGACAAACTATCAGCCAATATTCATAAACCCTTTAAGAGTAGAGTAAAGTTTTTCCCCATCCGTTAAAAACTTCTCAGTTTACGTAATATGAACAGACGGGCAGAGTTATTTTTGCATTTCACAAGCATCAAAATTACCTGTAGGTATTAACTATTAGACGAATAACTACTAAAGCTTGTACAATTTATTTTTAAATTTATACAATGAATCCAAATATCCGAATACTTTTATCAAGAACATCCATAGCTGTAACCATGCACGCGCCATGGCCTTAATGACTGCATGCTACAATGGTTGTTATTGCGAAGATTACACCATGTATGAAAACATTTAAATATGTATATTAACGATCTTGTGTTTATATAAACGATAGTATTAATTTGTCGAAATAAGGAATACTGATTTGGGTTTATTCTTACTGAAAAAGCTGGAAGAAACTGAATAACGTAATTATGTGAAAAGCAAAAATAAAAATGAATTAATATATTATCGATGACAATTACACAATGCTTACAGTATCATGATATTACCCTTTTTTATAACACTATAAGGTAAGTAAGGTACACACCTTAGTTTTATAAATCTTTTATTGATTGATTGAAGTCCTAGTTACAATTTGTGTCTTTTTCTGCACAGTTGTTAATATAGTAGATTCAATACCCTTACCATGTGTTTACCTTAGTAAAGTAATACCTACTAGAACCTTCTTCGCAATAAGTAAATAATGAGGACGCACTGCATAGCCTACTTACCGTTAAACTGTATCCATAAAACAAATTCTTTGCTGAATATATTTAAGTAAACTACGCAGCAAACAGTTTAAAAGTTAGCATAAAGCAAGAATTCTATGAAACTTTAACAAAATCAGCTTCAAAAGACTTTCCTAGTTTAAAGTTACCGTTTGAAGAGATAAGTAGTTTACATTTTCGAATACTTATTTACCTACCTAAGTATATATGAGAACGAGAAAGTCGTAGCTAAGTGTATGTAGACGTGTCATACTTATTCTATCAATGTCAACTCCAAAGAAAATATCGAATTACATTATTATTTATTAAAATAAATTGTAAATTTATTGAGTAATGCATTTTTTTCATAAAAACATTAATTCTGTAATACCAGGTATACCTTAAATAGGAGTTTTTCAGTTGTTCTTGTTCAATTCTTAATCCGACATCTATATAAGATCATGTTCGTTATGGTCGAAACGTCTCAAATACCTATTATAAGTTTCAGATTCCTAGTTCATTAACTCCGATACTTAAAGCCATTGTCAAATTGCCACCATCACATAGACCCGGTACCATAAAATAAATTACCATCCCTCGCATAATTTCACACCCTTCGCATTGTCACTAATTGTACCAAAATACACTTAAATTTTCTTTGTGTCTAGTGAATTTGGTCTCAGATGGGGACTGGGGTCACCAGACAACCCCATGACAATTAATGTTTTAAACAGAATTTGACTGTCTTTATTATGAGGTCTCCAATTAAGGGAATATTTGGAATGTCTAGGAAATTAACGTTTTGAGATTGACGATGTTTTCTTATGTGTACGTAACATAATACTGGAAACCATTGTTTCGGTTAGGATCCGAAACTTTACTGAATTGTCGGTTTTTGCCTATTAATATGTAATTCAATCTCGTTAAGACGTTTTTCGTAAGAGTAATTAAGTTTATTTTATAAGTCGTTATTATATACACGTCGATTTCTTATAAATTGTATGAAATTTTTTTAACCAATTTTAAACCAAATTTATAAGTGTTGTAGTGATAAACCTGATATTTATCAGATTTAATTTATACGTAGCATAGCCAATGCTTTATAGGTATGTATTTTTAAAAAGGCCCTCGACTTCTAACTTATAATTTATGGACATATTAAACGAGCCTTCGTCGATGAAGTATCTATTTGTTATGATTAAATATTTATAACAATAACACACGTGTTTTAACTTACAATGAAAACATTAGTCAATAGCCTAGCTATAAAAATGCAACTCCAATACAACCAAAATTACACGCTGTAATATTCCCCCAATTACTGTTAGTCTAGTAAACGCTATACAAACAATATTATACAATAGAAACACGCTACTACGCACATAAATTTAGCAGTTACAAGACTAATCAACATAGAAATCGTAATACGAATATCGGCTCAGCAATTACAATACATTTACATACAGATTTGGTTGGATTGAATTCGAACTGTTCCAGCTTGTTAATTTGCCTAAAAGGAATGTAATTGGTCGGATACAATTTAGCACTCGCGTGAACTAAATGTGGATGTGTCGGGATTCTTAGGCTAAAGATTTTCTTATTGCTAGGGCTGGGCTTTAACGTATGTAATGATATCGAATGCTTAAACATTTTAAAGGTCGATACTTGTCATTGCGTTAATTCTAAGTAGGATTGGATCAAGCGCTTGTTCCTACTTGTTTTAAACGCAAGAACAAAGTACACTAAAGTTATTTCATTTAACGCTTCATCACTTTTACATTAGGGATATTATAATATTAAGCTTCCATTCACTGCTTGAAACTAAAGAGGGATCAAAAAGGTCAAAATCAGGTTGTATACCCTTATTTAATTAATATATTATTTTTATTTCTTATGAACATAAGTGACCAATTGTAAAAAAAATTGTATTTTCTGCTTAAAACCCGAAGTTATATTAACTCGCGCTATAGAAGAGAACTTCTGAGTACACAACAATTTCTCCTCTGTGAATATATTGTTTGTGAGCTTAGCCAGCCCTAGAACATCCGATAGCAATTGTGCCATTCGCAGCGCGTGCGGTATCGAGTGTTTTGATGGCTTTCGAAGACGCAATAGCTATCATTTATTCACATTGTGACGACAAATCATTGGAAAAACTCTTCTCAAATGACATACGAAAATATAACGAATTTAAGAGTATAAAACTACAGTCTCAGTATTCGTTTTTGTTTCAAGCTTATGATAAAAATATTATATTATATGTTAATCAATCAGTGCACGTTACCTGATTGTATTAAATATTTTATGTATGAAAGCCACTAAATAGATCATTTTGCAATAGTGAGGTTGTGTTTTTAATTATTGCAGTACTTTACTTCTCTTTAATTTAACCATAAAAATCTAAATTATGTGATTCCAACATACGTGTTAAGAATCATTCTCTAATAATTATAATCATTATAATTTTTTAAATTAGTATATACAAAATGTAAAAATAAAATGAACAAATAAAATAAAAGTATCAATAGTATATATAGTAAGATTACTTTCTACAAATGCAGAAACAAATTATTTTTGAATTTTAGGGATTAAGAAATTATCTTCTTCCATACAAACCACATGGCTCCCTATGTATCAAGTTCATCTATTAACTTAAATGCATTTAAAGGGTGCATAACTTACTTTAGGTAATTATTTCGCAATAGGGTTACGCAGATGTGAAATGAAGAATTTCAAGGGACACACTTTGTGTAAGCATAATCATATAAAATATGGAAAGTTGGAATAAACAAATGTTATATTTGTTTTCTGTCTATTGTTAAATTATTTACTGAATTATTTCGTGCAAAAGTTATTCGTTTAAGAGAAGATAACTTATATGTTTGGGATACGGCTGGCCGATCATTTAGGATAAGAGAAAAATTGACAGATATTCATTTTATTACGTAACAAATACTATTTTAAAAATTGAAAAAAAAACAATCGTAAAAACACTGCCTGTGACATATTTTTTTATAATACGTTGGATCGACACGAGGGAAGATGTATAAAAGTTTTGTTGCCTAATTGGGATTCAAAGAAGCCATATTTGAATCATATTTGGACCGTACGTATATGTGCCTTTTAGCATTGATGTTTCCTCTGCGGTTTGCCGCAGTAATTAAAGCATGGAAATAACATCATGCAATTTTTATTAAAATAGAAACGAATTTTACAAAGAGAGAGTTGTATCAAAAACTGTAGCGTCATATAATTAGCCGTATAAAAAGCTATCTTTAATATATTGTAATTGGAATATCGGGAACGGCGATATCCGGTCGAATTGTGTCGAGTAATTTCGAACAATCGGAATGAAATTCGTTAATAGGAAAATCTAAAGGGTAATTCTGGTCCGGCGCGTTGTTCCGTACAAGCTAGCATTCCCAATTTCTGTACGTGACCTTTTTCACTGGGATGTCACATGTTCAACAAACGAGGTGTCTTTGTTCAACAAACGTAATTAGAAAATTCCCAAATGACGTCCTATTTTGCTTTGGATTTCACGAGTTCCGCCGCCGAGTCGCAAATTAGTTTTGTTCCGGTTTGATCCATCCGTGGGATGTGACAAGTTTGTACTTGTATTTACTATTAAATTATAGTTTGAGCTAATTCACTACAAACGTATTAGAGCTCCATAAATCCTGAGACTAAGCTGTTTTGTATAGTTAAGGATTAGACATACATGTTAGGTATTGCATAATTCGTTTTAATGTTTTATAACAACAACAACGCGATTGTTATGACGAATAAGACGGACCTTCAGAGGGTGGTACTTACTAGTTACTATCCTTAAAAAATGATATATTAATTATCAGAGTTATTATTGCGTTTCATTTTTAGTACTACAAGTATATATCAAAGTGATAAAGGATTTTTACCTTTGTCATAGATGATAAGTGGTATTTTGCTATAAGCAGAATTTTATCTGTTGCCAGCCATATTATAAAAAAGACGAAAATATTTTTCATCTATAAGTATGGTACAATTTACGTCTAAACCACTGATAAAATTGAGGCTCTTACCGCTTTCCAATTACCTTCCTCCCTTAGTCACGTTTTAGCTATTAGTCCCTGTACTTAAATAAACTTTTCTAAACTCAACCGTACGGTTCGTCTGAAAAATATTAAATGTACCGTGGTATGATTAGGTGACTTATAGTTAAAGGAGCATCGCTTGAAAGCAATCATTGCGGCTAACCGACCATCAAGGGTCCTCGCTGTTAAGGGTTGGATATTGCCATATTTTCCGTTTGTTTTCATCTTGTGAAAGCCGCTTGTTCTAAAATTGTTTGTTTGCCTGATATTCGTGTGTTGTTCCAGCTAAGTTTTAACAGTAAGTATACTGAAGATGAAACATTTTAAGTTTAGTATTATGTAAACTGCTTAAGTTGGAAATAGAAAAGGCTTTCCATGTAGGCATAGATGTTACCTAGTTTTATTTGAGACTTATTCCGTGTATTATTACTGTAAGTAAATAAATTATTTGAATTCTATAAGAATTAATTTTTCACAGTAGGTACTGAAAGTAATCAATCAACTGTATAACAAAAACAAGCATTACTCCGCCTACTATCTGTTTAAAAATATTTTATATACAAACAGATTTTTTGTTATATTAACGCCGTAAAATATACAGTTATATAAAACACTCTAAAGCTTTCTTATACTTCAATTTGTATAAAGAAATATAAGGCCGCTGTCTTGACAATTTCTCCGATTATGCTTGACTTGCAAGTTATACACACGATCCATATCTTTTCGGTTGTCGATTCCAGCGTGCGGTTCCGACATTAGGATCTGAAGTGCATTCTAATGTATGATGCACACATTGGAATATCAGAATTGAATGCTTGCTGACGCGTATGTTAATTTTTGGCAGACTTTTTACCTTTGTTTGAGTTGGTGAAATGTGCATCGCTTTTTTATCGTCTCCGCTATATAATCGTATAAAGGGGTAAATTTGTAAGTTTGCCCTAAACCTATTTTGAAATTTTATTTTACTAATAGAAAGTCATCATGGTTAAATGAGTTTTCAATCGACAGTAAATAGAAAGCATCTAATTAATTTGAACGTAGATTTTGAGTTTTCTTACTTGAATTCCTGACTTTTCTTACTTATCATACAACTAGAAGTAGTAAATTTTTTTCTTAGTTAATAATAATATTACGTAGTGATAATCATTTGAATCTTTAAAAGTTTATTTATTAAGGAGCATATTTTACGAAACGTAACGTGTCCTTTGAAAAAAAATCATTAGTAAGAAAAACGAAATTACTTTGCAATTATAATCTAACATGGAATATTTATGCTTCACTTATTTTCCAATTTTGTCTCTTAATGAAGCAATTATAAGTAAATTACCAACAAATTGATAAGTTCATTTTCGTCATAATTTAGTTATATAAGAATGTCTTTTGGCAGTCGAAAGAAAAATAATGAGAAAGTTATAGAATTAATTGCCTGTGTAAAGCATTTGCTAGCTTTTTGGGAACTTTTTATGTAATTGTTAATTCATCTTAATCTGTTTCAAAAATTAGCAATATGTAATTTCTTTAATCGTAAAGGTTAAAGTTTAATAATTATATTATGTTCTAAAAAAAAATAAACATTTTACTACTCCCATGAAATTATATATATTTTTTTCCATACATAATCTGGAGTCATAGACTATTTTTTGACGAGATATAACAGGTTCAAGGGTTTGAAATAGGAAATATAAGTTTGCATGGGCATTAGTTAAAATCGTTAATACACAATTGTACTTGCAATACTTAATGTAGAATTTTCTTTGTAGATTCTTCTTCTTCATCATAGTCGTAGTCGCTCTTGGTAGAGCGGTCATGATCATCGTTCAGGTGTTGGTAGCACGACGCCACTCCTGTCTCAAGGCAGCCTTCCTCGTGTTTTCGTGAAGGAATTGATTAGGTTTTGCCGCTCTGATTTGGTTCGTAGGCGACCTTCCTAATGGCCTCGTACCGTCAATCTTCCTCTGAACCACAACTCACACAATAGCTACCTACCCTCAACGTCTTTGTAGAAACAAGCAACTTTTTTACTAAAAGGTGTTTCATTCACACTCTTTATCATTATATTGAAAGCTTATTAAATATACCACTGATCCAGTCACACGAATATTATAATATTGGCAATTTCCGATGCATTACAGATAAGCTTGACATAATACACGATTTTATCGTCCCGTTAGCTGTTTAAACGACATTAACACGTATTAATTAACGATTAATATTTTGTTGTAAAATTCCATTTAGAAAATTGTTCGATGGAATATTTTATAGATATTACAAACAAACAATTTTGTTAATTTTGTAGAAGTATTACATAGTAATTAATAACTCTTTCATTATTTACCTAGATTTTTGTACTGTTGTTATTGACTTAGGTTAATAAATATATTTTTTTTGCTAAAGCAGGCAGGAGAATTGGAGAAGAGGTTTATCCGTAGACATAACACGTTGAGCAGGCATCAATAGTCGTGAAGGCATACAAGAAAGTGAGGAATTAATCATAGAAAACTCAATTCAGTGTGGGATAAATAAAGAAAGCATATTAAATATGGCGATTCCTGTTACTTATATGTTTATTTAATTGGTACCATCCATTGGAAAAAGGAACCTTCCCTTATACAAATAAAATATATATCTATCTATATTTGCGTCATTGCACTTATTTTATACGATAGATAAATAACACGGAATTAAATCTTGTTAAGATCCACCTTTGAAAACAAGCTCACGGTTCTTTGAATAACAAACGATGTTATTCGAAGATTATCACGTGAAAATGACTAATGACTGGATTTCACATCTCCTACATGTTAATTGTATAGAGAGCGCCTAACACTCATTTACCCTGTTTATTTAACTATAGACAAATTTAAGTATACCCTCTTGTTTAATTTTGCACGCAAATATAAACTCTATTTCATGTCAATAAGGTTGAAGAAAGTTTATCTTAAAATTTTTAATTTGGCAGTATTTTTGTTTGAATAGATCACTCTGGGTTACTTTGTCACTTTGGCTTCGTTTCTGACAGATGATTTAATTTCTCATTTTAATGAATTGTGTGTAAATAAAGGGAATGTGAGGGAATGTTTATTTCCACCATATGTTTATCGAAGCTGTTATGAGAAAGTTTAAAGTGTATTCCGCAGTGCCATAATATAAAATAGGCTTTAGTTATACTTATGTATGAAATCATTATAATTTATGACAAAAAACCTTGTACTTCTTGGTGTGAAATATGGCGATAAGTCAACCAATGTAGGTCAAAAAAAAAATGAAAATACAAAGATGAAACATTGTCCATTTTGTATTAAAATAAATAACACTACACATGGAAGAAAAAGCTATGGAAAATCAAAACACATTACCACAGCGAGCCTAAGAATGCAAGTAAGTTCACGGTAAACGTTATATATCACCTTAAAATGGAAATGTGTACGGAAACTCATTTGAATGCCATGTACCTGTACAGTGTATGTCTTGAGAGGAATGTCATGCTACGGTGGATCCTTATCGCGAGGATGTTTCGTGTTCCTTCGCCGTTTTAAAGCACTGGAAAATTGTTTGAGGACTGGACTGCGTGACATTTAAACGGACTGAAACAGTTCATATCAGAATGTCGTACTATCATATTATTAATACTTTTCATGACATGCGTTTATAGTATGTTAGATATAATTTATTCAATACATAATTACGTCAATGTTATCAATATATCTGATAAATAATGTTTAATGGTAAAATAATTTCTTATAGGTAATTGTATCTGTATTTATTAAGTTCAAGCGATGAATTTTGTAATTGATTAATAAACAACTGTGCTAAGACAATACATAACTATCTAATCACCATATTTCTTTTGTGAAAATTTACACAATTCAATACATTATATTGAATTCATTAAATGTCTGTGCAAAATAAAATTAAGGCGAAGATAGTTTATTACCTATTTATTTTAGTACAATTTTATCCTCGTAATACCCTGTAAATGCTTATACATTAAGTAAGAAGATAGTAATTTTAGGAATTTCTCAGAATGAAGGTCTGAATATTGCGAAAGATTAATGTATTATTTATTATATTAGAATTTATTGTAGAAAATTCGGGCTTTATAGCGGTTATTATGGTTAAATCATTTTTATCATAGGTTAAAAGCTACAGTATATAAAGTATCGTTGTGTCAAATAGAAACAAATGAATAATAAAACATTATGCCATTTCATTCGAAGAAAAATATAATGTTTTCTAGTAGCACATACTTAAATTTTATTTTCACGCGTCTATAAAATAAAAACAATAAAACTGAGATGGTAATATACAACGCTTTTAGTTTAAAAGTCTGTACGAATACATCATCATAAAAAATTCGTAAGAGATGCGTTCTTTTATAACGTTGATTTATTTATGTACTTGACTTGAGCTGAAACCGTATTATCTTAGATGTTTGAAGAATATTTGTTTTATTGTTTTTGATCACTACGTAATAATAACTCAAGGAGACGTGGTTTGATATTTGTGGTTGGTTATATTAAATTGTCATTGTTCAAATGGCAGGGTTTTTCATACATATAAAGTCAAGGTAGAATTTCACGTAATATAATTACGGTTTTAGTGACTTGAATGTTTAAATCTATTTTACAAATAAAATTAATTGTATTAAGAAGTAATAATTACATTAAATTCTAGTTTATAACATAGTTTTAATATAAAAGGGATTCTTAGAATTCCTTTTATAGCAGTTGAAAAGTAATAGTGCTTAAAAGTTGAGATAACGACAAAATATTAAAAGTATCCAACGGACTCTTAACCGCACCGCATAATAAAAGTTAGCAAGTCATTTTCATCTCCATATAAGAGCATACGTTAACTTTAGAAGCATGTGGTGCCCTAGAAACTATTTTGTAAGGCTTTTATCTCATTTTCGCGCGAAGTGAAAAGTTTAGCGAAGTTCCCATACAACAGGTGCTTGTTATATCAACATATTAGTCCCTTTTTTAAACAGCGCTACCCGAAAAGCATTTCCATATTCAAACGGCAATATTTCTTAACTTAAACAGCGGTATGTAACATCCTAATGTGAAAATACTCTTACGAACTTTACCTTCATATGACAGTTTAAAAATAATGCTCGTACTCCATACAAAACTCCTTAAATTACCTACTGAAACAACTTCGTGCTTTTAACTTTAACGCAATAACTTTGGTAATTTTTATTGAACAACTTTCGCGAAAATCATAAGATAAGTATATTTTTTATTGTGATTATATTACGTCGAATGAACGACGGATAATACATTATTCATTAATTACTTTGCAAATATAATGAGGTCGCTTGGATGAAATCTGAAAAGTTACTGGGTTGCCGGTTGAAACTTTTTAACTCGTCCGAACTTTTATCTCATTTTGTTTATTATAAGCGGCCGATACCGCTCGAGAATAATTCAGCGTATGCACCCTCTGTAATGCCTATGGGATGAAGTTTCTTCAGACGTGGCGCGGGGCGGCGGCGTCGGAGGGCGGAGCTACTGATCGCCGCTCAGTCGGTGGGCAGCCGTCAGACGTGAAAGTCGCCCATCGCTACCGCGCTCCACGCTCCCATGCCACGCGACCCGCGATGTTATTTCCAACGTGTGAATACTTATGACGCGATCCACTATCACGCCTCATCATAAATGGCACTGCAGAATTCGATGCCTCGCTACACGCATACTTTCGTAAAATGCCAATAATAAAAACGATCGTGAAAAAACTTAAACGTCGAAGTTTTAATCATTTCATAGTGTATGTGCTGTTATATTACTATGTCGTCGAGAGGAGTACAGCATCAGAAATGCCACACGAGTGCGTGTACCGCAGCTCCGAGACGGAAACGTCGGAAAACGCTGTACTTTTTTGCAAGATCCGAACGATTAGTAGTTTAGATCATTTGCTGCAAAATATCAGTAGAACGTATCTGGACGATGTTATATCGTTGCACGTCCAGTGTAGTGAGATTCTCTTTTTCGAAAGCACTCTCACGGCTCACACGGATAAGGCTTCAGGGAAGAATTCTAATCTTGGAAAGCTAAGAAATCTCATTGTAGATAAGTGTAAACTACGACAGATCCCCGCGCGGGCATTTGCAAATTTCAAAGACCTGAAACGACTACACGTGACGACGCATAATAGTGAATGGTCCGCGATGACTATGGAGCTACATGAGCAAGCATTTTTGGGTTTAAGTGAGTTAATTGAATTAAATTTAAGTGACAATAACATTTGGAGCACAAAAACTGAAACTTTTTGCTCTTTATACAGTTTAAAAAGTTTAAATTTTACGAGAAATCATTTGCAAAACATAAAGACACTCGGCTTTTCAGACTCATTACGTGAACAAAACTTAAGTGTTAAGAGTTGCAACTTAGTTTTAGAAACCCTCGATATGTCTTTTAATGATTTAATTGTAGTACCAGACTATAGTTTATCAAAATTGAGATCATTGACAAGGTTGTTCTTACAAAATAATGCGATATCGACGTTAGAGAACGAGGCTTTTAAAGGTTTGGTCAGTTTGGAAGTTCTCAACTTATCAAATAACTTTTTAAGTAGCATTCCCCTAGATATCTTTGCAGACACAAAACTGTTAAAAGAAATTAATTTAAACAACAATTCAATTAATATCTTACAGCCAGGGCTGTTTACGGGTATGGAACAGCTTCAAATATTGGATTTGTCCAATAATGATTTAGCTAGTCAGTGGATAAGTAAGGGTATATTTATAGGCTTATTACGTATGGTTATTTTGAATATTTCTCATAATCGTTTAAGTAGAATAGACCGGTATACATTTGAGGATTTGTATAGCTTGCAAAAATTAAACTTAGAACATAATGAGATAGTGTCCATTGATGAACACGCATTCGAAGAATTACGCAACTTACATTCTCTTACACTTTCACACAATAAACTTTTCCATATTCACACACACTTATTTACCGACTTGCATGTACTGCACGAATTATTTTTAGATAACAATAAAATCAAACACATTGACGAAAATGCATTTGACAACATAACGACAATAGAAGATTTGGGCTTGAACGATAACGTGTTATCATCAATTCCTGTTTCCATTCGTAAATTACGGTCTCTGAGGACCTTGGACATCGGGAATAATAATATAACCCATTTGAGTAGAGAGAATTTTCACGGCTTGACTGAACTTTTCGGTTTACGACTCGTTGACAATAAAGTGACGAGTCTTAATGAAAATACTTTTGAACATTTGCCACAACTTCAGGTGCTTAATTTAGCATCAAACAAAATTAAAAACATAGCGAAGGGTTGTTTTCGTAAAAATGTTAATCTCAAATTATTACGTATGGATGGGAATGATATCTCAGAATTTGGGGATATTTTCAAGAGTTTGTCTAGCCTAGTTTGGCTAAATATTTCAGCAAATAAAATACCATCTTTCGATTTTAGAAATTTACCTAGTAGTTTGGAGTGGTTAGACTTACATATGAATTTCATAAACGATTTTTATAACAATGATATGTTCTCAAATACTAACATAAAATTATTGGA
This sequence comes from Eurema mandarina, assembly GCA_018238005.1. NCBI lineage: Eukaryota > Metazoa > Arthropoda > Insecta > Lepidoptera > Pieridae > Eurema > Eurema mandarina. Next base: position 15,870 of record DWAJ01000505.1, read on the forward strand.
TTTAAGTTATAACAATATAAGTCAGATTACAGTAACCTCGATACCGCAAACCGTAGAAAAACTTTATTTGAACGATAACAATATACACCACATACAAGTCGGTTCGTTCTCGAAATTACGAAAACTGTCAACGGTGACCTTAAATAATAATAGACTTGTACAGTTCGACATGAATGCTTTCAGATTAGACCAAATAGATGAAGATAGTGACTTGCCCGAGTTCCTTATAAGTGGAAACCCATTCGTATGTGACTGTTCAATGGAATGGATTCAACGCATTAATTATTTGAGTCACAGTCGACAATACCCACGTGTGTTAGATCTTGATAAAGCCTTTTGTTCATTGGTACATTCGCGAGCGAAAGAAAAAAAGAGGATAATCGATATGTCACCTTCAGACTTTCTCTGCCCATATGAAAGTCATTGTTTTGCGCTATGCCATTGTTGTGATTTTGTCGCTTGTGACTGTGAAATGATTTGTCCTAATAACTGTAAATGTTATCACGATATCACCTGGAATGCTAACGTGGTTGATTGTTCCAACGCGGGCTATACCGAAGTGCCGGATAGAATACCAATGGACGCTACAGAAATATATTTAGATGGAAATCATATTCAAAACTTGGGCAATCATGTCTTTATCGGTAAAAAGAAATTGCAAGTTTTATATTTAAATAATACGGAATTAAAGGAAGTAAATAACCAGACTTTTAAGGGAATAGATTCTTTAAGGGTTTTACATTTGGAGAATAATAAGTTAGTTGAGCTCAAAGGCGATGAGTTCGTACATTTAAATAATTTAAACGAGTTATATTTAGATCATAACGCAATCGAGCATGTGGCGAGCAATACATTTTCTTCGTTAAGTTCGCTATCTGTACTTAAAATTGATGATAATAAGCTTGTTAACTTCTTTCCTTGGAAGTTATTAGCATCGTCGTCTAAAGGTCACGTTTCTATCGAAGGAAATCGATATTCTTGTGATTGCAAGAGTGTGGCTGAATTAGATTCGTGGCTTCGTAAAGACCCAGGTGATCCTGAAAAAATGCTTTGCACTGATAGCGAAGGAAAACCGACAAAGATCACTATAGCAGCAGTTTTAAGTCACTGCAAGGAATATATGGGATCTCATAGTGACCCGACCATTTTAAAAGATGAAATAATATCAAAATCTGTTTTCCTTCCCGATAGTTATTTCGCGATAGCTTGTGGTGTAATAATAACCATTGTTTTAATTTGTTTAATTTGTGCCATTTTTTATGCTTTTAGATACGACGTAAGTGATTGGTTGTATACTAATTACGGTGTACCTTTATTCAAAGATCAGACTTGCCCTAGTGTTGAACATATTTTAGAAGGCAACTCGAATCACATGTACGAATATTATGTGATATGCAATACCAAAGATACTAATTTTGTACATCATAATATAATGACAGAAATAGAATTAAGGAAAATGTCAGCGAAGAGGCTATCTATGAACGAGGCGACATTAAATATTTTAACATTAGATAGCTTTTCAAAATGCTCAAAATTGTCTAAACGACTATTAATCGTATTAACAACAAACTTTATTTGTAATGATTTGTGCGATATTCATTTTAAAAATATGTTTTACAGTTACTTAAAGTCTCTAAATCGAAGCGAAGTAAATAAAATTATATTCATTAAAGTCGTTGACAACAATCAGATAAACGATGAACTCGGTTTTGTGTTAGATAAGTTTAAAAATATATCGTGGCACGACCCTCGTTTCTGGGATAAATTTGTGGCTTTACTCAATTCGACCGATACTATTATAACAGTCAAAGGATCAGAGAAAAGCGTATTTAAGAAATCATTACGCAAAACCCCGACATTGAGGTACACGACAATGCCTGTCTCAAACGATAGTTGCTCAAAGCAGAATTTTACGAATTCTTTACAATTCTCTAAGAGGAATGAGGACGAGTCTTCACATAATGAAAGCTCGCCTTCATCTGACAACATGTACGGGGAAGGGAACAATTCGAACAATAGTTACATGTCGATCGACAACAGGACATGTCCTCGGTTTAATTATGACCTCAGGAAATCCCCTAGCAGTGGTCATGTCTATTCTAGGGTGGAAGATATTTCTCCAACCATACCCCGCTCAATTACGAGCAATAGTTCTGCTAAAGGACGTACTTATTACGTTTGATACGTATTGCTTCTTTCAAGTATTCGTTTCCTCACTATTGTTGTGCACTAACTCAAATATTTGTCCTCCATACACATTAATTACACATTGTATATAATCTGCTTCTAAAGTACACTTTGTCAATTTTATCATACGTAAATAAATGCATGATCGTTCAAGTGCAAAGTCGACGTAAGTAATCTAAAGAAACAATATGCTGTACAAAATCCAACGGAAATGTTAAGTCTGATAAGGAACACTTCTCAAAAAAATTGTATTTATTGTGAATCAAGTTCACGGAGTCACTGTAAGAGAACACCGAATCGGTTAAGATTAAAAGTAATTTTAATTAAACTAATATTGTATTTAAGTCATAATTATGTTCTACAATTGTATAAGCTTTTTTAAAGTGCTACCTATGTTTTAAAAGAGTCAACTGATTAGTTTTCTATAAAACGTGTGTTAGATATGAAAAAATATATTTTGTTCGTGACGTATTAAACATTTATTTTACTGTGGATCTGTAGCTCTGTTCAAATATAAATTATTTTCTATATTAAGGTGCATTAAATGTATTATTTTATATTGTGCTTACAATAAGTCATAGTAAATGTATATAGAGAATATGTTTGCAATGTTATTAATGTTTATATTGATGGTCGTTTGCTTAAATTAATATTTAACTAAGCTAAATCGTGATACTAGATATAATAATTATAAATTTGAAAATAAATGTAATTTTTGGATTGTAATTATTAGTCTTAATGGAAATTATTGTTTTGTATAAAAGTGTACAAAGGTATCTTGAAAACATAATAAAATTATACTGACGTTTTTTATACTCACTATGTCTTTTATTAAAAAAATAATGTCTGTTGCTTCTTAACCTTTTGCATATTTATTTAAGAATAACGTGAAGAAAAGTTCTATAATATTTTAAGGATTGTAAAAATTTAAAGAGTCTACGGCATTTGCTTAACTATTATTATTACAAAATATAAAAACCGTCAATGTACAATTAAGCAATCCTCAAATCAGTAACGATTACTAAGTGAAACTTTTTTTATAAAATTGGCGAACAAATATAAGCTATCAAAACTATCTCTTATTTTTTTTATTTATTTAACTCGTTTTTTAATGAATTAGAAAGAGAAGTGCTTATTACTTTTGCATTGACGTAATACTATATTCTTAATTTAAACTTAAAAAAATATCAAAATGGCCCGAAGGAAATGGCTTATAACCTCAGGCCACTAATTGCATTGGCATACAAAATATAGATAAGCATATTTAGAATTTACTGTACCTACCTATAATAACAAATTCACATTTTTTATTATTTAATTACAACGAACCTTCTTATTACATTTATTTATTTTATGGCAGCCAAGTTCATAAAACATAGATAATGGTTAAACATATATCAACCGTAGCGTTGTTCCTTCAAAGGCATAATAACTTATAATTGAAACAATTTAATTGGCTGATTGTAATGTCAATGATAAAAAAGATAAGCCCTGCATTCATTTAGACAAGTTAAATGGTTGGACGGACGTGACGTGTATTTGTAATTATTTCTGTTTTCTATAAAGAATGTCCTTTCGATGTACATATAAAAAAAGATTTAAATGAAACAATACATCAATTAAATTCCTCTAGAACTTAGATTCTTATTTTATGGATAAAGGATGTTTAATACTGATTGAATCAATCTATAATTTTCTACTCCAATTAGACATAATTAAGAGTCAAATATGGAGTAAGTATTTAGTACTATACTCCATATTATAATAATGTCAATATGACATTAATATTATTCTAACACTGGATATAAAAATGTTAGAAAAAAATACTTTGAAATAAAATAGTCCTCAAAATTAAATTATTAAAGACATATACTTATTAGCAGCAGATCTTAATAATGTTTTGGCGACAACATATTTTGTTTTTCTTTACAGTTATTTAAAGAAAATCTTACCTATTCTGATTTTAAAATTAAAGGGTTTCTCTGGCCAGGTTTATTTATAAAACACTGAATATCGAGAATAAATCTTTGTATAAGTATGACAATGCTGTCATTGTCTATCATAGTCCAATAGAGCTTGTTTTCAAATCATTATGTTTGTCTTATCCATGGCTAGACAAAGCAGTATGATTCATAAACAATTACTGTTATCTATAGTAATGTTATAAAGAAGTTAAGTTTGTCAGTTTACGACGTTCTAAGGATAATATGTAAGTATGATAAATTGTATAAGTTACCGATATTAAAAATCATCTTACTGCTGTAAAGTATTATTATATATATTTTGTGAGTTTTTTTTTTATTTTCACATGTATGATACCATTAGTCAAAGAAGGACTTTATAAAACAAAATAAAGATAAGTTTGGCTATTTAAATATCTTAAGAAAGGTTAAACCGATTATAGTAATTTTTACTTTGTTAAATAAGTATTTATATTTTAAATAAGAAATGTGATATAAATATCATATAAGATTTGTCTAATAAGAATTCAATGGGTATGTTTATTTGTTAGTCTTTTACGAAAAAACTGCTTAATGGACTTGGATGAAAGTTGGCATGCAAGATTAGACTTTGATTTGACTTTACAGTTTTTTAACCCAGAATTTCCTGGGAACAGACAAACCGCGGGCTAGGGCTAGTATTGCAATTTATTTGTAACACAAATTGCTACAATTCGTCATACTTTGTAGGCCAAACACTTAATTAGCATGGTGAAACATACTCAATATATGGTGCTATTAACGTATTGTGTGAATCAAAATCACTTATTTTAAACATACTAATAGGACAACGTTTTCACTGGAAATTTCGCAATTTACCATCCACCTACGCTCTGAAACTAGTTTTCCAAGAATCAGTTTAATATAAACAAGCCGGATCGTTTTTATTTTAGAAGGTACTATGATAATATTACGCACATTATAAGGTAAGAGAGATACCTACTTATAAGAATCTATACATGTAAAAGAGAAAATGGAGTCGAAAAAAAATAATTTAAATAAATATAGAAATTAGGTGTGTCTTTTATAAGCCTATTATTTTTTAATTGATGTTTTACATATTACCATATTAATTTATATATTATTGAATATGAAATTCACAAGCCCACATAGGCCTGATATTGTTAAGCTTTTCTCCTTTACAGAGATGGCTACTTTGAAATAATGTTACTTTTTGTGCTATTGCTTTTGTAGTTGAGTTTCTAACACCACCGTTGACATCAAATGAGTAAACACAGTATCAGTAATGACTTTTATCAATGAATGAATCGACACGGAAAGATTGATTGTAACGAACACCATACAACTATTATAATCATATTAATATCGTTTCCACCCTAAGCAAGCGTTAACGATATACAAACAAATAATTATCTGATAACCATACAATAGTGATTTAATGTACCTGTCCCCTATGGCCTGCCAATTTTAATCGGATGACGCTGCATCGAATAATTACGATCAGGATTGGAAAAGTCTCACGGGACGGCATTCGTATTAGTTTTGACGGACGGCTCGATGGATGTGTCACAATCTCCCGACGAATCTTGCGAATGGACGGTTGAATAATATACGACTTATCGTCATTATGAACTGGTGTTGGAATGTTTTTGTTTACTAGAAGTTTCTTAGCTAGGATAACGACGACTTTGTTAGACGTTAGCGACTGAGAAACATTCATTTATACTTTGAAAGATTCATCAAATTAGTTTTGCAACTCCGCTCTAAATAACCAAACATTATTGTCCCAAACTAGAGGGCGGCACATGTAGTGATCACTACAACAAATACGTCGATATTCTGCCTTGGATCGACTCAATAATATCAATCAAATGGTTTTAATAAGTTTCGGTTTCTTGTTAAAAGAATGATGGTGGTATATAATGTTATATTCTTTGCTTCATATCAACCGTAGACAAAAAAAGCATTTAATTTGTATCTGTATCAAAGGAAGTAGCAAAAGGAACAGAACTTGACAGCGATAACATTTGTTGTCTATTACAATGACAACTTCCTGTACAAAGCGCACTTATTGTACAATACGTGACACATTGTTACATGAACTCTTGTTGCAACAAAAAGTTTGATACCACGCTCCTTTTGAACGTCAGTATTGGGACAAAATATTTAATACGCATTTTTAAATTGTTAATGTTAACTTTGGTTTAAATATTCAAGTTTTAAATTATTCATAGTTAAATTTCTGATTTTTTTAATAATCGCCTGACTAAAATTTTGCCTTAGTAATATTTGTCGAAGCTTCGTTACTTTAAAGTAAAAGTTTCAGACAAAAATTTTACTAACCAAGAATACAATAGTAGACTTGGGTGTTTAAGTATACACACGTATATCATTACAATTAATTGTTACATTATAAGTACAAATTTGAATATTCTCTTCTATAGAACTGCTTTTTTCTTTGTAGGTACATATTTGAAAATGTGTTTTTATGCGAATACATTTTCTTGTGGTATATGGATACATTCTACCGACAGGTATAAGTGTCTGACGTTATAATAAAGAAGCTAAAATTACGCACCAGAAACCATGGTTCATAACTAATACAAACGTAATAAGCTCGCGTCGTACTAACAAATACAATCTTGAGTAATCAGCCCCTCTTAGCAACTACATCGACCCACCCACTTCACCCAAAGTCTCACTTTACAGGAAGCCCGCGGTTGCAACAATTGTATCGGAACAGGATATCTTAAATACAAATCTTAAATGTAACTAAAGATTTAAATACTGGCAATTGAAATTTAACCCTCATCGGATTTGGTTGAACCGTAATTAAAAAACGATTTTTATACCTGTAAATCTTACTATCTTAGTATACATGAAATTTATTTATATTTAATTTTGATATTTATTTAAGGAAGCATCTACTTCGTGAAATTGACTAAATACTTATAAAAACAATAATGTATTATTAACATAACATTTAAATTACGCAGTTAAAGAGTTTCTTAATGCAAAAAAAACCTAAATGGTGAATATTATTTAATCATAGTCATACAATAATAATAATTGGCAAACTGTGTTTTGGTAACTTAAAATATTCTCCCAAAAACAATGTCCTAATGTATGTTATCGAAACAATTTGCAAATAAAAAACTAGCTATTTATGATGTGTCTTGAATTCAAATATCAAAAATAATGATGTGTTGTTACTCAAAAGAAAACGAACATGACGCTTCTAGGAAAAGGGTTGCATTATATATCTAAATTACCGTTATTATAGTTTCTAATCTGAAATCAAAACTCAACTATACAATGAAATTGCACCGAATTAACATGTTACCTTTGCTACAGTTTAAAATAATAATTATAGCTAACAATGTTGAAAAAAATGCATGTACATTAATTACAATTGGGTTGACAATCTGCCAGCTACGGATTCGTGCAAAACCTTCATTCAAAACGCAACAAATCTACCACAAAACCTGCTCTTTTAATTCGTGTGCACATTTATTTTTAGAACCAGGGCACAATTATGCCATCCCAAAGAAACGTTCCATAATAACCATGAGACGGACGATAATTTTTGATACTAACGACCTAAGATATTGTTTGTTCTTCTACCAAAGTCGCCGGCGCGCCCGAGCACGGTAAATATATGAACATAACCGGCAATCATCATACACAAAACTTATTTAATGATAGCCCTTCGAACGAGTAAATTATCAATTCGCCCGAAGGGATCAGACCTCGTATTCGAAAAGTAGTAACAAGCCTATCATCTATAATTTTTGGGAATCATACACAAGTATTATCGTCTTTATAACTTTAATCTTAAAGCCTGAAATCGCTTGAGTTGTGATTAGAATTCCAGGTAAAGCAATTTTAATTGAGGCAAAATGTTGACTTAAGAATTATTGTGTATCGTAAGTTGTTTAATTATACATATAGGTAATTAACGGTGAAATTATATTAAAAGCTTTTTTAATTACTTGGTCAGATATCAGTCTGCGATATAATTTTCCAATGACTTCGTGTGTCTAAGCATGCTTATAAGGTTTTCTATTATAATAGAAAACCTTATTAGCATGCTTTAACTAACAACTTTAACGTAGCGTTAAACTTTAATATTCCTACATGATTTGTAACTCGAAGATTACGTAAACCGTGCATCGTTACATTAGTATGAAATATTTGCCTCGTGTATTGACAAAACCAAGGTAAGTATTTGTTAGCACTAATAAAAATACTTCCCACTGTTTTAACGTAATAAATATTAAATAGGGCGTGAAATCTATGTACAAAGCTCGAGGTTGTTAGCGCCTTGGTAAAACTCATGTTAATGACCTATGGCACGTAAATATTACAAAACGAAAATGTTCTCATTTTAAAAGTATTTAAAATGAGAACATTTTCGTTTTTGTTATTTTGCGGCCCCTGTAGCATTTCTTTACTTACCAATTTTAATAATTTATGTTTGTTTATTTTTGATGTTTTTGGCTGCAAAATGCATCTGTTTATTAAATATTATTGAAAGTAAGAGTGAATTGAAAGATTAGAAATTAGTGCTCAGACATTTTGAGCCAACTCACTTATTAAGTGGAAATCGTTAAACTGAAGCGAACGAGTTTATATAATGTGCCATTATTCAAATAATAATACTATTTTATAGTGACTTCTATATAGAAAGTAAATGTTTATGTACGTATACGTAAATTGATTTTTTCGTAATCTGATTTAAAAATGCTTTGATGTGAGGAAGTCTTTATAAATGGTATCAAAGGAAATTACGTCAACTAGGCTTTGAGCCCTCACAACTTTTACTAATTGGGACAAACTTTCGTGTCTAAATAAACGAGACTTTTTCGGCTTAAAATATTTGGCACTTTTAAAAATAATTAGGATAGAAAACTTCGCAATATGCTCGCTGTACTATCTCTACATATGTGAGAATAAAATTAATATAACATTTTAAGATGTATGAAAGCTTTTTTATATACATTTAAATATTTAAGATTCCATTACCTTAAATTGCTCATAATACATCCAATTAGGATCAATGACCTTCCCAACAATAACATGATTACGAATAAAAAATACAATATACAAATGGGACGCGCTGTTTAAGGAACGTGATACCTTGCTTACTTTTATGGGCACCTATTTGACCGTTGACAGTGACTTGTGGACAAACAAACTGACATGTCGTGGATATGTTTAAGCGTCGATAGGTGATTACGTGGTAATGAGGTACACGCCATAGAAGACGTACCGCCTTAATATTTTTCACTTAATCTTCTATTACTTTCAATGCGGCAATTTTTATAATGGCCCGGTATTTTTTAGTGTTATTTACTCGTCTTAAATTGATTTGTGTCGTTCAAATGTAATTGAAATGTTTTTGTAAGTCATGGTGAGTTTTGGTTTGGTGAAATTACTTTAGAGTTCCTTAGAGTAATGGGCGAAAAAACGAATAGAGTCATTAAGTTGTTTAGCTTAGGCAAAGCTTAGTTCAAAGGCTAGACTCATACTTGGTAAAAAATTCTTATTTATTTTACCTACTCATGCTGATTGCGAGTTTATGAGAATGTTACTATACTTATTACACAGAAACTAAAGAATGAAATAAACTCTTCAATAATGTTGTCTAAAATATGTAGTAAAATGTATTAGGTACAATAATTTTTCAATCTAATCAGTACTAAAACAAAGACACAGCAAACAAACAAATGAACTTAAACAGTAGTGACAAGACAGAGTGAGAAATAAACCATTTTGTCGTTATGATATACTGATATGAATAATGCGATACCAAGATGGCGTCCGTGGGAGTGGTGCGCAGGCGCCGGCCGGTGATTGGCCGTGCTTTTGATTAACATTTAAACGGCTACAATCGTGATAGTGATTAATTCAGGGGCAGTACTATGAGTTTTGATGCCATTTTTATTTTTTTAATGTCGGTAAGTACGAGACGTAATTCTATTTGCGATATGTTAGTTTGAATAGTAAAGCATGTTAAATAATTTTGATAACAATGAAATATAGGTACTTTTTATGGTCTTATTAATATAAAAAAAGACTTCATAATAATTAGTGATCTATACTGTTTATATATAATAATTGATGCTAAAATTAATATTTAAATCATTTATTACTTAATAGTTATATAATACACAAAAGTTTTTAAGTTAACGATTTTTTTCTATACAATCCGATCTTTTATTTCGATCGACTGACTTCGATGCAGTTGCACTAAAAGCTTGGAATCTATTTTTATTGGCAGCTCTAATGGATTTGTGTAATGTGATCCTTAATTTTGGTGTTTTTTTTTAGCATTCAATGCGTATAGAAAATGTTACCGCACACGTTTAGCTTTTAAGATAACTAAAAGTAGATAGTCCAGTTTAAAAGGTAAGATTAAGTTTTTCATTTTTATCTTCAACTTTAATGCTTCAGTGAAGCTAGACTTAAGTTTTAAGAGTTGTTTGTAAGTGATTTTTTATTTATTTTCTTATATAATAAGGGCGACTACTCCTTCTACCCATCTACTACCTAATGGATCATCTCTGCCCAATTCACTCGGGGACTCTGGAGTCAGATAGTCGTTTAAAAATAAATACATAATTACTCTGCTACTGAAAACTAAACAAAATACTACACAAGTAACTATCATATTGCCGTGTGAGAAGAGAAGCCTCTTTTTTATTCAAGCAAATTTTATGATGAAGCTATTTAAACTTAATAAGAAGTTTAATAAAAGGGAGTTTATGTCGTCAAAGACTGGCAACTCAGTACCGATAATGTACGTGTTTCTGGACGCCTCCTAAGAATATACGTCAATTGTATGTACTACAATTTATCTTCCACACCAATATATTGTATATAATTCAATAGTGAGTGGGAGTGTGTCTGTGTGAATATTCTTCATAATCATCGATATCTAACCAATACATATCGAACGTGTCAAAAATGTTTCGATTGATAAACCCTTGTTCGAGATACGGTATCGGTTGAAAGCAATTTTAAGATAAAGGCCACACATTGTCCTCGATAAATAAACATACATCTATTCTCCTTGCTAACGAGTAACAGTAGGTGGTTCCTAATAGAGCATTGTTTCACAATTGGTAAGCGTTCGACACTTGCTTCTACGTTATTTATGGCTGGGCTGATAAGTTGTGATTCATTTGTATCTTATCACAGGTGCTAAGTCCAGTTCTATACGGAATAGCATTAACAATATTAGTGATCAAACAGGCTTTCGTGCGTTCGGCACCTGCATGTGTCTATATATTATATCGATTAACATGTTGTTCATAAATTGAAACGAGATATTTTTTAAATATATTATTTTTCTATATTAAGACTTATCTCTAGTAGAAAATGTTAGGATAAAATTTAAATGGAGCTTTATACGAATGTTCTTCATATTAAAACTTTTGTATATTCATTGATTCTTTAATATGTTCCAAAAATTCGGAATGGTGTAATTGATCTAAATTGTTTTGATGAATTGATTGAATGCCACATTAATCATAAAATAAAAACGAAATAAATATGTATAATATACTACTACTATATAATATACATACTTAACTGGTAGATATAGTTTTTTTATAACATTTGTTACTTAAGGTTATATAGTAACGGTTTCCTACAATTAACTGTACATACCTAATCCTGTTTTTTTGTAAGAACGCTGTCTAACGCGTCCGCTAAGTCTTCCCTTGACATAAATACGACTTAGGAATTCTTATTAACTTTTCTAAATAATGAAGGTCTTAGTCTCTTAATTAAGCACAAAGAGGGATACATTCTTCGCTAAGCTACAAGTCACAATTTGATTAGCACGAAATACTGTTCGTTAGAGAGTAAATATTTTGTATTCCGGTTGTTTTCTGGGTATTTAATTAAAATATAGTATGAGAAATATAAATGGGATTAATGTATAGAAGTGAACATTTATTTTTACACTTTTACGCTTTCGGTATCCTCTAAATGTAAGTCACGGACATAATATTATTAAGTGTATAGAAAAAGCACACATGGCTGTAAAAAATTTCATAAATGAGAGTTTATCTAGTAAGATGTCCCCACTTCCGCGGTATACTCATATTTCAATTACTCTAACAAAAACAGAATTAAAACTATTTGCTAAGTTTTGAACAATTAAGCATAGTACAATCGGAAAGCGAAAAATACTTACTACCTACCTTTGTAGCAACAGTACGATTTATATATAACCTCCTTATAAAACGAATAAAATAATTTGTATGTTGTTTTCCTTACTAGCAGATATTATTTTTAGTAACAACACGTTACCTATTATTTGATTGTCGAAAATCTCACCGACCCATATAACTCTCGTGTGTCCTTGTTCGCCGAAAATACAGCTTAAATAAACGCTATTTCCTTGTTTTGTATTGTTTAAAAAGCAATGCCTTGTTACGCACAAATTTGACGAAATAGAAACAGGTTAAACCGCCGGCGGCGTATCGGGCCCTCTATTTGTTTTAAAACTTAATTGAGGGCTTGATGAGTTCATAATTGGGCCTCACACGGATCGCACTATGTAAATGTGGCTATTACGATAATAAAGACAAACGTTGACCCCGGGCGGAGAGCCGGGCGAATTTAAACCGACCACTCAAACCTTTTAAGATTTGTTTGAGGAACTTAGATTGTTATGTAACTTTGTAATGTATGCAGGGTTAGTAATTGTGTTGACTTGCGGCCACATATTGAAGTTGGGGGCTAATAACTGTTCCCCGTTCTGCTTGTTATGCGATGCGAGCTCAAATGTGAAACTTGCTTTCCAATGGAATATTATGCAAAAATGAAGGCTATCCTTGCTGAAGTATAATTTCAGTGTCAACTAATAGCGGATTTTTCTTGATTGTATTCTGCCTGTTATTTGTTTTGTAATGCCAATTGTGTAAGAATAAGATATATTTTTATATTTTTACTAGATGTTAACTGGTGTAGTCAATTATTTGTGATAAATAAACCTAAAAAATTAATTTGTATTTTATTTACAGTTCACTTTACATTCGTTTCACGCAACGAACATAACTCAAGTAACAAGTTAAAAATCACCCGAATACAATATTTAATCCAATAAAGTTCGCCGAGATCTTCAAAGCTATGCTTTATTGAAATATTCCTGGAACATTCTACAAGTTCTAGCTAGCGTTCTCGGAAAATAAACTCAAAATAAATATGTAACGTGCAACAAGATTCTGTTCAGTCACGTTTGAAAGTCAATGGTACTAACTCCCGCGTCTCACTCAAGTTTAAACGGCCTAAATATTTGATGAGACCAACTGGATCAAATGAAATAGCTATGGGATACATCAAGAGGGAATCAGATATCCACTAAGTTTAACAAGGGCGTTTGTAACGGAATATATTATGACACGATCGATACATAGTATTAGCCAGATCGTAGGTGGATAAAATCAACGCAGATGTCTCGAACGCGTCAGAATATTTTATAGAAGTGTTATCCGATAATGTGTTGTAAGTGCAGTTTGTGAATACATTAAATTGGGATTTTAACTTGTCTCCCTTGATACTGAACATTAATGCCTGATACATTAAATAAGACTTCAGTAGAAAAGTCAAAACTACTTAACCAAAGCCTTTTAGAAAAATATAGAGTATCAGGTAGTATTTATGAGCAATAATGCAATTATCATTGGTTTAAAATCTATTAAATGTATCTATTTGCACATTTAAATAAATGTTCCTTTAAAAAGGTGTTAATTAAAAACATTAATTCAACATTAAAACATACAACAAAAGTCAGAACAGAAACTAAAACAGTATGCGTCATCTAATCTCAGTTTCCCTATTCAAAAAGCTCTTAAATATTCACTACTATACAAATTAACTTCCTCTTTTAAAAACAATGCCTCAAAACACTAAAGAGGTCGTACTATCATCCAATATTAACAAGGCTTTGTTTTATAAAGTTCAAGCGGAAAGCAACTCGGTTATCAATATTCATAAGCAAGATGCCGGTTCTGAAGAGAAGCCAGGCAATAAACAACGCTTCACCGAGAACCGATGGAAGAGTACTTACTCTGCGATCATAAATTTCAGTTTGTAACTAGTAAGAAGTAACTAGTAACATTCGATCAATAAGCGTTTTGTATGGGTTCTATATTTGTAATCTAATACGCTGCAAAACTTTTAAGCGAACCTAATATAAGTTACGTCATGAGCTTGCTAATAGGTAAACGGCTTAGATTGAGACCCGCAACTGCGAATATAGTCCTTAACTGCAGGTGTTAATGGGCATATTTGTTTGTATATTTTTGAAGGATTTATTCTCACAATGGGGTGCACGTGTTCTATATTGAAGTCACGTGTCTTGTTACAGGTCAAATCAGATCTGTATTATATGCAAGTGCACGCGTTTACTTGTATTTCAAATTTTAATTGGAGTTTGTTCTAAATTTTGACGTAATAGGTTATTGATGATATGTTCTATAACAAGAAGCTATTATATTTATTTTTTTATTAATTATTTATTTAATGGTAAAGTCTTTATATGAGGTAATTTTTATATTTATATAGATATAAATAAGTATTCTCTGAAGCTTATATCTTTTATACCTACGAAACCCAAAAAAATCTATAATATTGATTTTTCTTGAGATAATGACAATATGCAAGCGAGCCAGTTGGTCTCAATGTATTTTCCATATTATGATAAAAAAAAATTGTAACTCGTGTTTCTTACTTAGCTTTAAAAGCATCATTAGTTGTAAAATATTAAGGCAATGTTGATTATTTGTATTATAGCACGATTGCTATAACAAAGGCATAAATTAATTATAATTTTATGGTTATATTTGCGTGACGAAAAATAATAAGAAAGTCAGATTACTTAATCGAGCTATAAGAAAATACTTGGGAATTTATATAGTGATATCAGTCAGACGGTAGTTATAGTTTAAGTAAAGTAAGAGGTAGCACTGCGGCACACAGCTAGTTTTAAATTTAATCTTATAACATATTTTTATGTTTATGACCTAATAGCGAACCCGTGCTCACTTCGTTGGGCATAATGTTAACAATCCTTCTTTATTTAGCCTATGACACTCAGCACTAATGTGGCTTTCTATTGGTGAAAGATTTTTTTAAATCGGTTCAGTAGATTCCGAGATTACCTTACGATTTAACAAACACACAAACTTTACTTCTTTATAATTTTGGTATAAGTTTATGACCTCAATGGTCCGTAATATGTATACGTACAATAAATAATTATTTTTATTTTTTTATATGACGATATGCTTACTTATAGATATAGACGAAATATTTTAATTAATATTTACCCAAAAATAGTAATCTATTTGAAAATCTAATCCGTATTTATGGTCACATAACTTAAAATTACATACAACAAACTCATCCTTATTTATTTCAACATAAAATTTAATGTTCCATACCTTTACTAAACAGTTATGCGCGTTAGGTCAAACATTTTAGTGGGTGGTCAAGTTTTGATACTTTGTAAAAAATTACCCGTAATTTTGTTGTTTGTACGAGTATGATGATCCTTTACGTATTAATTTAGAGCAATAAATGTAAAAGAATGAGTATTTTATGTTATTTTAAAGGATGGTAATGAGATGGTAATAAATTGTTTTTTCTATTACTTTCAAAAGGTATTATTTACAATAAAATGTCATCAAATAATTTAATACAAAAGTTTGTAGCGATCGCTACTACGAGCAGAGTTCTGAAGCGCGCTTATGATATTTTTTCGGGACAGTATAATATATTCTGGACATCGAACCATTAAGATATAGTTAGTCAGTCGGCTAATCAATTGTTCGACTGGTCTAGGTTACGGCTCTTTTTTACATCCCCTTCCTCTTCAATTATATGATTTATATTTGTGGGTATAGAACGCGTCATTTATGTTTAG
>DWAJ01000506.1:0-31956 GCA_018238005.1 Eurema mandarina
CGCGAGCGTTGATTGGTTGTCCCAGTCGTGTTGTCTTTCTCGCACTAATACGTCAATTACGAGCGCGATTCTACCGATGCGCAGCTATTCTCGTCAATCGCTAAACATTCGTGACGATTATTATACTACAGGAGATTTCATTCGATACACAAATTCAGCAGCAAATGCTGACCCATTTTTTCAAAATCACCTATATATTAAATGTTTTACATTATTTAAAACCTAGGTTAATTAATTTCCCTTAACATTTTATTCCTGAAAGAGTTTTTGGCTATTTAGGCATTTATTCGAATATACCAGCGTTGTTCCCGTACCCAGAACTATACCGGGATACAATGTATCTTAATGTATGAATCTAAGGTATTCCATTCAGTATTTTCTGTGTATATCCCATAGCCAGAAACTTTTTCATTTATAATATTAGTAAGATAATACCAAGATATCGTAAATAAATAACACGCTAACTAGTTGTTGCTTTGTGTTAAACAATGTTGCATGTTGCACGAAGCTTGACGACCTTATATCTATTTTGAGACTTGCAACATTGTACGTACGATACTTTAATTGTTGAGCATTCAAATACTTTTTAATATGTCTTCAAGTTGTTTGTCAATTGTGTAACGTTTTTCTTTAAACTATTTTGAATTTTTTATACAAAAACAGGATTTGCTATCAGCCTGTTTGTCTGTATAACACCAGGCTGTACCTCAAGAACCGCGATAGCGAGACTACCACTAGTATTTCTTTTGCCGCTATAATTTCAAACACTAAAATTAAATATCAAATGGAAACTCCTCGAACGTTTTGCCCATTTTATAATGAATATCGATTCCGGCTTTGTCACTATTTTCCTGAGTATACCCGTTCAAATTATGGTGTCATAGAAATATGGTTTTTTATTGACGAGTTTTCTATATTGGGTCAGTATGTCAAAAAGTTATCTCTTACAAATTCAAACCTTTACTCATTTTAATATGTATTAGTATTAGTATTAAATTGTTAAAGAAAGTGTGTTTATTTCTAGTTGTTTGGGGATGGTATAATATAATGGATATAATATAGATTTAGCTTTTTGCACTTAACTACTGATAGATTTATCAAAACTTTTTAATATAAAGTAAATATTAACCAGATATTTCCCAATCACTCACTTAACTTACCACAAAGATACTCTATGTAAATATCTAATCTGTTTCGGTCTTACGCCCATGTAAGTCTACAACGGCTACGGTTTGCTTAAGCCCACCGAAGAGAGTAATTCATTTGCAGATCTGCGCCTATTGAGCCTAAAATGAAGCTTAACCGCACATGAGTGAAGTGTAAATTCTGCAGCTAGCATGCAAACAAGAGTACAATTAAGGCACGGCATAGTGCATCTACTCGTACACGGAGTACGGAGTGCGGGTCCGTCGTCCGTCACAATGCGCCAAATGACGGCCGCCCGTACGCAAATGAAGAATATTGTCGGACTCTCTGAATGCTCCTTAATGATGTACCAAACGCCCGTAGACGGCACCCACACACCCACCCAGCTCACATTTGTGTGATTGTTAACTTGTTAATTTAGCATTATTGTACGCTGCCGATTCTTGCCGATGTCTGTTTTAGAGCGGATTTGCATCTCTCGAACAGAGCTGAACGCGATGTTCTAGATATGTAAGAAATGAAACAACTTTCCTTGATATAATATACGGTATTCCATATTGGTATAAAAATAGTTCCTAATACGGGTGTGTTAAAGAAGATTTGCAATGACTTATTCAATAACCTATACCTAATAATATATGGGAAATAATCCTTGAGCACGAGAAAAGCGTTTTTATTACAATAAGAGGTGTAAGTAGGTACATGTTGGTATCTATTTTGTAAAATACAAATCTTATACAAGATTAAGGAACAGCTGATAGGTAGCTATCAATTAACATAATCCGTAAAAAAATAAACACAAGATGTATGATTAAACATAACGATAAGCGCTTAATTACCACAACCGGTACAAGCAATATTAAGAATTTATTTAAACAGCTGTAACTCAACGCGACTCAAGCAGGTGGAAAGATTTACTGTGTACGGTTGACCCAGACCTCTGGCTGCAAATTGCTTCACAAAGGGAGCGATGACGCGCCGCACAAAGCGTCTGACCCCACGACTTAGCCTCCACACTACAGACTGAATTATATTTTATATCCCAATACATACACTCAATATCACATTTTGATTACGTTATGTAAATGGCAGTTACTACACAGTAATCAATGTAATTGGAATATTATCTGAGTGATGAATGAGCGCCATTACCGGTGTCACAATTCGCTTAATCAATCAATAGCCACAGCGTGCAGTAATACTCGTACAGGTATGTGGTAGGGCAGAAGTTCTGTATAAGCGTCCTTGTTCCTTGAAGGATGAAGGAAGGCGATGAAATTGGCGAGACAGGACCGGCTTAGCGGTTTCATCGAACGAGCGCGCATTACATTCGATTGTAGGGCCTGCGCGCCTAATTGCCAGCATTGTGTCGGCATGCAGATATGAATGGGCTTTGATTTGGGCCTGGGGGCGCGGGGCCAGGGGACAAATCGCTCGTTACGGCTGCAGGTAAACTTTCATTGAGCGTCGGAAGGCGTCGGACGTGAGAGGCGGCGGACAAAATGCCCTCGTTATTCGCCGCCGAATCACTCGCTCATTGTGTTCAGGGAAACGGTAGACGCGGTCGCCGAATAACGAAAAAGACTTTAATGAGGCGTGTGAACGCTCCAAATGAACGATTGTACGAAGGACTCGCTTTAATGAAGAATTTATATAAAGAGCTGTGATTAAAGATTGTCTTTCCGAGTCGTTTATCTAGACTTTCTTAGATATTAAATGCTATGCTTCATTTGACGATTTACGGATCTATGTTTTTATATCATAGTATATGGTACATACATGGTGGTTCATTCATAAGATATGAACAATGTTACGAGACGTATAAAAAGGCCCTAATCCAAATCTAAAAAGCACCAATTAAAAAAAATTTGCATGTAACAATTAGTAGACTTTTTAGGTCGCCTTATTAAATAATTTTTATTATTCGGCTACTTGGCGGGTCATCTAACCACCTGTTGTATTTGGGAGAGTGAGAAAAACTGAATGGCGGGAGGGCGGCGGGGCCCCGAGTGGGGGGAGGGGGGGTGCCAGCTCCCTGTCGAGCCACGCCAATTAAAACATGAATGTTAGCTTTTGTCATGTAGCCGGCTACATTAGAGCCATCGTTAGTTTGTTATACGAATATGCTATAATTGCATATCCAATCCAACGTAAAATGCTCACTACGCGCCTAGCTTCCAGCTGTAGTGTTTATTCATCAAGATTTATGTTATAAAAGTTTTACAACAACAACCATTGTTAAGAAAATAATTAAGGCCAATAAAATGATCGTAAAAATATTTTGTACATTTGCAGGTAAAAATATTGGACCTTTTGCACCTTGTGTTAATACATTGAAATGGCCGCTTTTTATCGTTTATCTACTGGATGTAATAACACCGCCTTGAAGGTGCTTTTGTCACAGGTTTTTAAAACTGTATTTACCTTGAAATTTAAATGGAGTGCTGTTTACGTGTTATTAAGGGTAATATAGAGTACGTGACTTCAATTAGTGATTGATAACTTCGATGTTTAATAATAGGTATACTTTACAGTTACAGCTGCTTTTAAAATTGCCAGGAGCTCTTAATTTGAGCTGTGCTAGATTGCTCGCAGGTGATGTGTTTTTGTTGAAATAAATTTTGTATATTTTTTTGTTTTATGTTAGTACGTGTCTAAATAGCCTCTTTCCACGTAACTCATGACTGCAAATTGAGTAATAAAAATGATAGCAACTATATTTCTATATAGTTGAAAATAGAGTTAGCAAAAAAACAATTTAAGCAAGCTATAAATTTTAATTCTATTTTTTTGCAGAATCCATATTAATGTACTCAAGTTTTTGTCGTCATGTTCAAGGTGAGTTGAATATTCTAGAACAATTAACAACACTCCTCCTTTTCTTATTCATTTAGACTTGCCCTTGCTGACGGTATACGACGAAACCTATTCACTTGATTCTTGAAGACATCCAGTTTAAATACTTCAATTAAATAATGTAACAGCCTAAACAATTCCTATCCATTATTGATTACAGTAACATCGTATTTAAAAAAAAACCCTCAAAAACCGGTACAAAACCTGCAAGCTGCAAACCCTTTCGTATTAGCGCCTCAAGCCAATCCTGTGCAATATAGACATACAACCAGTTATAGTATATCATAGGCAGTATAGCATTGGGTGATTGTTTTATTTCTAGTGGTAGTCCGGTGGCTAGCCGCGGGCGTAACTGCCCATTTCTATATAATATATGCACGCCTAATGAATTTTCTATATAAGATAGTATCAAAGACGTTAAAATTAATGTATGTAATCTTAATCGATTGAATAGATCGGTGTGTTTTTAATGATACATTTGTCTTTGACAAATTAGGTTGAAATAACAGACGACGGATAGGTTGGTATCTATGACGATGAAAAAATATTTTTATGTAAAATGTACAAGTACAATGAATAAAAAAGACAAATGTTTTTGAATATAAATTTAAAATAAAATGTTAGTACTATAAATCGGAATTTTCCATATTTTCGATGCCTTCTAACGTGACAATTTACTTAAAATACTTACTTTGACTATATAACGACAATATCACTCTTACGAAATAGATACAATTAATTACCTACACTCAATTTAAAGCTGAAAAGTTCGAAGAAAAAAGGAAAAACATTCAAAGTCCAAGTACATCTGTACACGTGGTCTTGAAACATGAGAGTAAAAACGTTGACAATAGGGCGTGAAAAAACAAATGTATAATGTTCAGTCATTGTTTAGTTAAATAAAAAAACAAAAAGCAAGTGAACTCGTGTCAAGCACTTGACACCAGCTCACGATTGCGACACTCCACTGAGGATATACTATTTATTTTATTTACCGCACTTTGTTATGTGGTAACACAATCATCTATACTAGAATATTATAAATGCAAAGGACACTCTGAACCGATTAGAACGAAATTTGGTACATAGATGGTTTAGAGCCTGGGGAAGGACATAGGCTACTTTTTTTTCAAATCAACCCCCCAAAAGGTCGCGCGAGAATTTGAAACATATTATAATTTTAGGCTTTCACGGCCAAGCCGCTGAGCCGATTGTAAAATTTGGTACACACATGGTCTAGAGCCTGAGATAAAACAAAGGCTACTTTTTAACTGAGAAAAGGGTTATGTTACGAGCATGTTCTAGAAAAACTTTTTCAAATTATTGTCAAGAATTACTCAATGGATGAAACCAAAAAGTATTAAAGAAAGTTCTGAAAGACATCAAGTTTATATTTTTCTATGCTTACAATAGACATTAACTCACTAACAAAATAGGTAATTATAGGTAATATCATATATTAACGCTGTCTAAGTAAAGATAGGTGACATTATTTTTTCCAAACATATACAACATTATTTCATACATTATTATTCACGTCTATTGCCTTGTATTTCAAACTAATATTAGCTTCGAATATATGGCCGTATAACGTATCAAACACCTGTACCGTTTTAGTAGTAAGTATTATCCTCGCAATCCCAGGTCAGCGAATCTCTGAAACAGTCCGTATTTCATCTCAGTGCTGCGGTCGGGCCTCGCTCACTCCTACAATTACGCGCTTGTGTCATATTTACAGCGCAGGTAATTGCCATTCAATTACGACGAGAGCCCGCTGCGCGTGCGAGCGAGATATACCAACGGGAATGTAGACGTTACCCATCCGGATAGTTGATATATGATACGGATACTTAGCGAATAAAAAATCGATTAAGATTCGAATTATTTGCCAATGGGTTAAATAAGTCCCTCTTAAATCACGTCAACTAAAAAAACGCATGGAAATCGTTTACGGAGATTTAAAGGTTCAAGAATACATAGACCATATAGAGACAAACAGTATAAGGCGACATTGTTTTATACTGCGTAATAATATTGTACGTTAGAATAAAGATAATTCATAAACGATATTGATATATTACGACAAGTTAACAAAAAACCACGAAAACTTTTAACTCTTGCTGGAGTTGAGCATATTAACAAATATTCGAATCATCGGCTTCGAATACTTTTCGGATATCGGATATCGGATACCAGTTATATCATAACTGCAAGTATAGACCTCTCTCTGCGTCGTGCAGCCGGCTAGCTATCAATCATCGAACGCCCCCCGCTGCGCGACCGTAGGGATGGGAACGACACAAAGACTATAATATCGGCCGGAACAAAGCTCGATAAGTGGCAAACGACACGGTCAATTGATTTGGAAATGGTTCGATTTCGATATTAAAGCCTGTACGATTGTTTAGTTATCCAATAAAGCAATTAGGCGACGATGAGTAGAGAAAAGTAACATTGTAATTGTAATACATTTTTATTTAAATACTTTTTAATGGAATACGTTAAGTGTTTACTTGAGATCGATACACAATACATAAGCAAGCAATTTTTTAACACATGGAACTGAAAGCTTTGTAATATTTTCTTATTAATTACATGCTTTATAGAAACAATAGAAAACAACGAATAAAACTCGTATTAAGATTTTTTCACACCATTCCCCAATCTACCACCACTCTATTCTGTCATAACGATAGTGAATATTGTCAATAGTTATCGATACGCAGCACATCCCTACCCTTCAGTTCCAAGTGCCACAGGTATGCAATCTTTTGCTTTTATACCTTCACCCTATTGCACTTTAATTTGATATTCGCTCCAATCTTTTAAACTGAGTATAATTCGATTCAAACGTTAATAATAATACCAGTCCTTTGTAAGAAAAATATTGATAAGGCTTTGCGAAATTAAAAATTAAATCAACTTAGTAATATTAAACTAACTAGTGGTGAGATAAGTCTTTAATCTTTGATCGTTTTTATTCTTTATTTCAGACATCACTGAAATTATTATAATTATTAGAATTATTAAAGAAATTTGTCACCGTTTAATTTAAAATATGATGGTTTTCCTTAATCAAAAGGCAGTCCTATTTCATTCGAAAGACGATAACAAAACTAATTTTATTCATATAAAACCTTCTTGAACGCAAACCATAGACAACAAATAGCAAGAATTGTAAAATTAATTAAATAAACTTAATTTTAATTACTGCATTTGAATATTAACCAAAAAACGTTCTCAAGAATAAATAAACACATTAATTATCGAAATCAAAATAAATAGCATTAAAATATTATTTTAATTAAACGTATATAATTGGGAATGATTTGAATGTTGAATGCGTACAGTACAGTGATTCGTTATTAGGCAACGTTCATGTAACAAGAACCCGTTGATTAATTAACGGGGCTAATTAGCAGGCACAAGTCAAGTCATTAGTAAACGTAATTGAAACAAGCAAGTCTCGGACTTTTCCCAGAAAAACCTCCGATTAATTTACCTACAGCGAGTAGTTAACCTCATCTCGCAATTTGAATATTAAACCTTTTCATATTTTTTTCCGTTCGTTCGCTTTTAATTTTAATTCTGTAAATACTAATTACGTCTTTTGTGCTTAGCTAGCGTTTGCTCGCGACTTTGTCTGGGTGGATTAGTTGCTTTGGATAGTATTTGAATTTATTTCATACTGACTTTTAATCACTTGAAGGATATTGTTAAAAGGTAGCTTATATTTTTTCTTACCTGTAGAATATGCCTAGACCAATTTTCATAATTGTCAAAATTCTTACAGTCGTTTGAGCAAAGATGCGTTATAAATAGAATAGACAGTTACTTTCAAATTAAAAATCATAGAAAGACTTAATATTTGTCTTTATAATGGAGAATAAATCGACTAACAAGCACTAGTTGGACACATGTCGATGTTAGCCCGTGTATCTTCTTAATTGCAATTGAGTCATCATTCAATGTGATTCCATGCCAATCGTTTCAGCTTTGAGCTTTAATACGTATTATAATTACTCGTCGTATCCGTGAAAGATAAAAGCAAGACGTTTTTTTAGTTGTATTTATGGACGTTGGTCTGATTGCATTGGTACATCCAAAAGATTCATCAAAAAGGAAAATGGTGACTTCAACTTTCATCGATAACTCTCGACTCTCAGTCATGAAGACAACGATTTTAAAGAGCAACAATTTCTTAGAAAATTAATGTACCGGCTAATCTACAAACAGAAAATATTTATAAGTAAATGTCATGCCCTTAAAGTGATCTCGTATACACAACCACGTATTCTCACAATACTTCCAAACAGACGAAGTAGCATGCTGCCACTAGTTTCGCTATAATTATGACATTCAAAAATCGAACACACGAATAACAATAGCCATTCGTCTTTGTAATCTGTGGCGTTCGTATCGAAATGATAGATCGCTTTCACTTCGCGGCGATAGTGTGTCAGCACAAAATTCATTACAACCAACATTAACTTATCCAATTAAGTGCATTACGCTTATCTAAGCCCCTCATTATGGTAAGTAATGGTGTTGTAAGTGGAAGGAATGGATGCTTCGTTATTTAACGTCATAGATCGGGCTCCTATGACAATTGGTTAGTTGTTACGACTGAGATTGTATTTTTGTATAATGTAGTGTTGTTCGATATGTAGTACATTGAAGGTTTATGTCATTGAAACTTTAGTTTAAAAGCTACGAACACAAGTCCTTTCTTCTTAATATAAAAGCAATTTTCACCTCTTTCTGTATTTCTTTCTACACGTCCCTCTTTGAATGTTAATTTTAATCTTCTTTTGATTGCATATAAGTATTAAAAAAAAGAAATTTGTAAAGCTTTCGTCAGATTAGTTTACTCCAATTATATGTCGGGTATTTCGGTTTTTACAAAAATATCACTTCTTCAATCATACCAATTTTATTAAGAAGTCTTAACTTCAAACAGACTCTTGATTTTTTAAATAAAGTTCGGATATTCATACAAAACTTTTCGTGACACGTTATCTTTATACTTTTATTCAACGATGTCAAGTATCGCGTTACCATGATGTTTATGAAACAGAAAATTTTTACTCAAAAAAAAAAAATTAAAAACAACGATTCCAACTTTAATCAGATAAAACCAGATTGGACAGAAGTTGTTTTTAATATCAATTTGCGATATAGATTCTTAAGATCAGGTTACACTGCATATAAATGCAATCACTATATATTTTGTTTAAAACAAAATAATATTGTCCAACGCTAACGATGTGCTTTGCTCTTTTATTATTGAACTTATCTGATTCTACAAGTTTTTCATTCAATATGTGGGTCAATAATATATTTTACATACAAATAAGTTCACAACAAATAATGCTCATTTACCCTTTACACGGTTTTTAGTTTTAATATTTTTAAAGGTATACAAAATTAGTGTAGTCGTTTAAGTTACAATAATATTGAAGATATAGTCATTTTTGACGAAAGCAATTTGACAGAGCAATGCAAATAAAATAGTCCAAGGAATACAGCTTTAATTTTATCCAAATAATGATGTATTATAATTATTATGTATTATATCATTTTGGTGAAAATTTTTATGTTCTACAACTTACATAAAATGTATTTTTTTCTAATACTCTTTTTTCCTCTTCTTGTTTCCCTAATATTTAAAAAAAAGTTTTGTTTTTTTATCACAAGATCTCGTGGATTTAAAAAATACTTCCACTGTTCGTTTACTGATCTTTCAAAGTACATATTTATGTCAGATATTTAAGTTTTTATCTGAAATTCGTCTTTAAAGCCAATTTCTTGGACTAAAAATACATATTTTCTTATTTATGTCACAGACTTTTTATGCTTATAATTAATTTGTTATAAATTATTCATGCACCGAGCGATGTCCAAACAGGACATGACTTTGTAATTAACTCGTATTCATGAGTCAAGATATATAATTTCATTACCTGCGTTCTAAACTTAATTAACAATATTCACTTACGTTACGTGACTCAAACAATGTTATATGTAAAAAGCTTGTCAAATCGTACTGAGAAGGCTAAGATGCCTCTTTTATGTATACAATATTTACAATGAATAATATTGGCCCGTACAGTTATGCGTGCTTGTCCGAGACGCACTCATTTGCATAAATGTTTCACTAAAGCGTTCTCGAACGAAGGCATACTATTTAACTTTTTAAATGTGTTACAACTTTCTATAAGACAAAAATGTATCTTAATAATTAGAAGCTATTGAAGAACAAGAAAACAGCAAACACAAAGTGAAATCTCTGAATACCATAACATGAAATAAAACACATTACGCATACAGTATTCAGTGAAATAAACATGGCAAAGGTTTTTATACATCATTAAATATACACCCAAATGATTTCTTAATTGGTTAAAATGGAAATTTACTTTGGTTCACGTCAAAATTTTAATTAAGTATGCAAAAAAGTTACTCATGAGGTCATCGAAATGTAATTACTGTACATCCTTTATAATACTCGGCGAAATCTTACATATAATATTCACAAAAACGAATTAATATGAATGGAAAATATGGCGGATCCGGCCCACGGCACGAAAATGAATCTAATTACGTATTTGCATATTAAATGATATTTACCTATCAGGAAATATTTCAAGCGAGTCCAACGTTCGGTCTCAGTAATTAAACTTAAGCTTTTACTATGGTAATGGTATTCAATTAAAGGGAAATTGCGCGTGGTTACTTGTTGATACTAACTTACGATTGGTTTCTTCCGTTCAAGTTATTTTAATAGCGAGTTGTTAGGTGGCGCGTCTCGCGTGAAATTTTTGCTCACTACATAACATTAATATAAAAAAGGACCTATCTAATAATATCGCTACACTTGAACTTACTTAGAATGTGCACAAAGCTAATTTTGACAAAGCTTTTCTTTAATTCAACCAATATTATGTTAAAGAAAAATAGGTGATTCTCTTTAATGTATGTTTACACGTCACACGTTATTTTGTTAAACTTTATACAGACGGCAAAATAGTGTAAAACAATCTGACGCTCGCTGCATAAATCTTACAAATATGTGTCAATAGAGTGTCTGACAGCCTCTGAGCCGAATATTTTATAGTTCAAAATTCGACTAAATGCTCATCAAACAATAAGTCGCCAGTCAAGTATAAGCATTTCTTTAAAGCAAACAACTATATTCGCGATCGATACGCACCCCAATCAGCTCCATCAAAACTCGGGCTCATTACTCAAAATCAATTAGCAAATAAGTGCGGCGCGTCTTCGTTAGCCCGTGATGGAGGGTAATTTATTGGCATCTCTTAATTAGGGATAAGTCTAATTGGAGGCTTAGTCGTAACGAGGCACTCGAAATCTGACGTTCCGGTGAATAAATTGGTCGGCCGAGGCCCTAGCACGCACTCCATGTTCTATTGCCGCGATATTTTGACGTGCCGACTGCCGACTGCCGACTACCGACTGCCGGTTGCCGACTCTCGGTTGCCGGCTCATAGCGGAGAAAGCGTTTTGGTAATTGGTTATTAGTTACACAGTTTGCCGTACTAATTAGCGGGCTTAATTGCACTTTCGTGTGTTACTCCAAAATTGAATATACATACGATGTATTTTTATAGCAGCGTGTAGTAACGTATTAACATAGTTTGTTATCGAAATATCTTATCGTACAAAATTGTACTTTAATTGCTTTTTCTAAGATCATTTAAGAACCTGCCTCTTTTAGAATAAGATTATTTTTGTATATATTACTGTTCATAAATATATTCATAATAACATCCAGTATGTTACTACGTACTATGTAATACAGTATAAAACTAGTTACAATAATAATTAAACTACCCCGTGCGGTTTAACGAATCCGGACCAGCTCAATAGCGATTGTGGTTTAATAAAAAGTATAGTTTAGCTGTAACACCGCCTCGCTAAACGAGTGTTCAAAACTGACCACAGATGATTACTAAAACGACTATTGATTTTGAGATTGTTATGTACAGGTCCAATTTGTGGCTGAGTTTGCGTTCAGCGATCCGCTTGGTTCCCAAAGAAAAAGGAGGAAAAAATATTAAGAGTAGACAACGGCAACATCAAGGGTACAGATGTAAGCTGATACTTTGTGATGCGCCTGAGTTCGGTCACGTATAGATATCATAATTTTTAGGCAAGAGAATCAACACAATATAATAATCGTAGAATAGTATATTAACGCAAAAACAAAATTATAATTTCAACGTCAAAATATTGTCAACAGCAATTCTATCAATTGAAATCAACAGTTGAATATGAACTAGCATTTTTGACAACAACATTTTGAGTACAATGTCGTAAGAAATTTTTATCACAATTAAATTTTATACATCTAATTGTAATAAAAATTCCCAATATGTGAAATGTATTATAAATTATCAAAACGATTGTGTGTTTAAGAAACTCGTAAACATGTTTATTATAATAATAAATAGTATTACAAATAGATAATTATAATATCTTTGTCAATACAAAACTAACTAAATAGCAAATTTGTTACAGCTTCATATCATTTAAATACAATTAAAATATAATTAAACTGAATTTTCTTATCACTTTAGCACAACAAAAACAAAATACGAAGTCGAAAACATTTGAGCGGAGCGTTAAATCGAAAATTTCCTAATAAAAGTTGGCGAAGATTCCACGCATTACGGCTCACAACTCCGTCTCAGACTAATGCCTACAATGCATTATAGCATTTAATTTAATAATAACGTAATGAAACGTCTCGTTCGCGGTGCGGGGGGGTGCGGGGGTGAGGCGGTGCTGTCGGGCGCGCGGGGGGCGGGGGGCAGGAACCGGTCTCCTGAGGTCATCGGCTGCGAGCCTTCCGCGGTGATGCCAGCATAGACCTTATTGAGTTGCCCATTTATGTAATTATTCAAACGAGCGTGATCTGAGTCTTTTCGGGACACTACCGTTTTGGTTTATCTCGCTGTTCTAGACCATACCAACAATATTACCCGTTAGTTGTTACAGAGCTTTCTTGAACTCAACTTTCAAATATTTATAATAGACAAATTTAATAGCACGAAAGATATCAAATACCACTATCACATATTGTCTAAGTGCTTAAAGTAGTATAATAATTTACCGATAATAAAGCAACGCTTATAAAAATATCTCAAATCGATATGCACGAATAAAAAGCGCGCTAGCAACCCGATGGCACTAAAGAAGATCCGAACGCCGCCCGCGCATACATTAATGCTCCATTAAGATTATACTAATTGAAAGCCAATAAATACAACAGCATGAATATTAATTTTATTTGACTTCGCGTGATTGCTTCCAAGACTCGCCCGGACCAGTTAAATCGCGTGCTATAAATTGCTATCCCTACGTTATATTACTTACTATAAACATTTTTAATGATAACACGTTTGCGATTTTCTATATTTGCCGCACATAAAAATTCCTAATTCGCACTATATCTTAGTCCAACGCACCTTGCTCGTGCTAATTTATTTATAAGAGAGTGTAATTTATAGTCGGTCAGTAATATTTATAGCTGGTAATTACTAATTGCAATTTCACGGGCATAAATCGTTGTTTGCAAAGGTCAATAGAGTGTGTTGCGCCTTATCTCAGAGCGGTCACTGTGACGCGGACGTCTCGATTCCCGTCAATCTCGCTCAGTTGTCGATTACGCAGGACAAATCAATTACCGGTCGCATTCCACCGGCAGCCGACCGACGAATTCTCTGTCACGAACCTATCGCCCAATCACCAGCTCTCATCCAATATGCCACGTCGTCAAGCAGCGGAATTCGGAACATTGCGCGGCTAACTAGCCGATGGAAATCCTAGATTGGCAGTTCTAGATCGATGGAAGACGCACTTCAATCTATTCGGTGGGCATTCCTGGCATTCATCAAGCGCATATACTACGGCGGCCGGCGTAGATACAGTTACTCGGGCTCTGTCAGATTTGACCACGTCAAGAATTCCGTGTTCGAATCCTGGCCCGGAATGTTATCAGTGCGTTGTATCGGCACTCGCCGTCAGACATGTCAGACAACATTTGTAAACCGCTATTTATTTTGAACGCATTCATTAAAACATTATACATTCGAGTTCTTCTCGGTCGCATCCTTCGTTAATGAGATAATTGAAAATGATTTATTGATGCGTAATTGTAAATTATTATTATTAAAACATTTATTACGTTGACATTTTACATATGCGTGGTTGTTACCGTCGCGTCGGACATTCCGAGATTGCGCACTGCCTCGAGTTTATAACATAAAATAAAAAAATTGTAATTGATACAAAATACATATAGAAGGTTACAAAAGCAGTTAAGTTCATAATTTGAAAATTTATTTTCTCGAATATCGTATTAAATCGCGCTGATATGAGTTTACAAGATTTTCCTCTTAATTTTATTACAAAAGGGCGATAACTACACTTAAGGTTTGATTTCGCAACGGTTGATAACCATAAGCAGGCAGTTAGTGTTGCCTTGTGCGGTTTCGGTTGCCTTGAGCCCCATCTCCTAATTATTTTTAATTTTATGGCGCAATTTTGAAATACTCAAATACAATTGGGTCTCGGTAATTCTGTTTATGTTTAGTTAGCGTTAAAACATCTGAACGCGTATAGTCGTAATGTTGTTCATAAATCTGCCATAATACAGTACTATCTAGTAGGTATATTTCGGGAACACATATACCCTTGCTCTAGTATCAGATCCTGCGCCCACGCGGGGCTCGATTTTATGTTAATCGAAGAGCCATGTTCTTCGTTGAAATGTACACAGGTTTAAGTATTACGGTACATGGAACTACACAAATGTATTATACGCGCCATTATCCACAACTCACAAGCGAGGACAATTTCACATTAACGACTTTACACTGACACCTCGTAAATACTTTATCGATACTATTCTAATATCTAAATATAGATATCGTAACTAATAATATATTTATTATAATAATATATTATATGTTTGAAGTATATAAATTAACGGAGAGCTCTTTCATAATTCCCTACTATTCATAAGACGTCTGCAATATTCTCGGAAAATTATAATACTTGGAGCTTTGGTAATGTTTGAACAAGGCAAACATAATAATTTTTGTTTATATTTAAACACTAATTAAACAATTGAAACAAAACAGTGAAGGTAAGCATAAGGGCCTCCAGCCCAAATGCCTATTAATTAAGAGGGTTGAACCGCTCTGCCTCTAATTAACTGAAGACCCTGGCCGCATTCAGTGTAATTAGTTTCCTAAGGAGTGCTGTTCTCACGCTCGGGCCTAAAATACGTGGAATTATATGAATTTTATCGATTCCGCATATTTAAGCTCCACAAAAAGTCAACATCGCGCGAAGGAGGTCATAAATCGTTGCAACGCGCACTGCATGAGTGAGATGTCATTCTCGCGGCGTCATTAAAAACGGTCAGCTGTCGCAATTTGTCTATACGTACGTGGCTTGTTTATTAACTCGCCTGTACCGGCTGCACTCTCTGTACCGGTCCTACTTTACATTTATAGTTTCATTGTACGCTTTTCACTCTATATTCTATAACACCAATTTAGCATTTTTACACTAGAATGTAAGCTAAGAATAAAAATACCAATATTTCTCTACTTGTAATGTAGCTGCAATTGTTTTCCCGTCAAAACAATAGTGCTAGCCGATTGGAGAGCCGACAATTGAATTAACAATTCGACAATATAAAAACAAAGAAAAAACTTAATAAGGACTTTCCAAACAACAATACTCCAACGAGGGTGGTCGAGAATCTTTATTAAAATCTCGAGCGAGCAATAAAAGCACAGTTAAATGCGGTGGACTCTGATGAAAATATTAATTAATGTTTCGAAATGGGAAACATGTGGCTAATTAAATGGCGATATCGCATAAAACGTAATTAGAGGTCGGAAACATAAGTTTGTCGGTCGGGCGATGCTCCGCGCGGCCCCGGCGTGCTGCTCGCTGGTGTACGGGCCGCGCGCCTCGTGCTTGACAAGAATGCACCCATCTGTACTCCGCCAAAAACAGGTTACAATACCCCCCTCAAACACACTCACATGGAAACACATATCCTTTAACTTTTCGTCACGTCTCCACGGAGCTTTAAATATTTATCGCTTTCGTCATAACGTAATCTCCGTCTCCCCGGTATCGTTACTGAAGAATACTGAATCGTCGGAGTTTATAATAGAAATTCCGCGAGCGAAACTATGAACATTCCGAAGTCGCTGCGGGCTTTATTAAATGCACTGACTGGCAACTATTAGCAATTATGATCGACGCCTGAATGGGCGGCGTAATTAAAAAAGTCAATGATCACTTATTGTAATTAGCGGTGTATCGAGTTGCCGACAAAAAGGTAATTGTTTCCCGACGGCTATCAATCTGGCCGGTGACTGGTCGCTCAATGGAGTGGCTAACACGTGCTCTGTTCGCTAGCGCTAGCCGCTAGCCGCCAGTCACTCCGTGTAACTGACACGGCTTTTTGTTATGAAAATTATCCATTTATCCTTTGTATAGATGATTCAATAAAATAAAATTAGTCAGATGATTAAGTGAAATTACGATTTCTTGTGGGTTTATTCATAAAGACGATTAGCTTTTGCTTGGGTTAGAGTTCAGACTATGCATGGTGACTTTAAAGAGTTTTTTTTTAACTTTAGTTATATTTCAAAACTAGCAACCCATCCAGACCTTTATGTAATAATTATAAATAATTAAAACCTTACTCTTGAATCATTCTATATATAAAAAAACAGCATCAAAATTAATTGTACATTATTAGAGATCACAGCATCCTCACGTATGCTGTTATCATTTTTTAAATAATTATTTTATTTATATATTTAAATTAATGAAGTACAAAGGACTAATGGTTAATAAAATTCATTAATTATTTTATTTAATCATTTCAAATTCGCTGTAGCTATTCCGATTTTAAGGTCAACCAAATATATTGTTTACGTTAACCTTCAGCGCATGTACAAATAAATCGATAAGATTAGCGTTGTAATAAATTTTAATTATACTTGGAAACTCCCACAAGTGATAAGCTCACGAAACAGCGATCATTGCAAACGAAACAGATATTATCCGGAATCGAACGGCAGAAGCCCACTTATTTCATAATGAGGTTATTGGCTAGCATTCTAGTCCTTATCTGTCTAGTATTCCTTAGCGAGGAGCTACACCAAATTGGCGTAGAGAGTACGCGATCGGGCCCACCGATACAGCTAATTACGGGCCGCGCGCGGATCTATTTGGCCAGATCTGCTCGCTGACGTGTGAAAATATCCAATTAATTAACGCGAAACGTTCGGATCACGGCAATCTACTCGCGTGCTATACCTCGGCCCAGGTCGAGCCAACGTTCGAGTCAACGCTTCCCGAACGGGTGACGCAATTATGACGGAATCGAAGGCGTGATATTCGAATGCAGCGACAAAGTTTGCGTGAAGTGATTTTAATGGTGCCACTGCTTATATGCATATGGAAATGTTTTCTTATTTTGAAATTGAACATTTCAAAATTGTTTTCTTCTTCTTCTTAGTTAAATGGCAGTGCTGCGTTATCACAATTTTGCCAATGTCTAGTAGTTGTAGATAAAATAAGTTTGAGGGTCGATATTTGGTTGTGGCAATAAGCGACACGTGCTTTCAATACCACAGACAAACATCGATCCCTTGAAAATTGTTAAGGACTTCTCAAACTTGCGTTAATAGCCTTTAAGCCCCTTTGAAGAAACGTGCTCTTTTATGTCATTTTTCCACGAATATCACTTTGGTTTAAGGCATGTGTCAGAATTGGAAAGCTAATTATAAAGTGTAAAGTGTACCTCGAGCAACTATGTGTTATTTATTGCAAATAATCGTTGATTAAGTATCCATATAGAGAGTTCAATAAATTGAACAATTATCTGGTCGGCTAGATAAACAGCAGCAAGATGCAAGTGTAAGCGAGTGTTAATGGGCTATTAACGGCTCTTCTAATTGGGCGGCGCTGCGCAGGCGCATGCGAATCGCACGTCGATGTTAGAGAACTCAAATATAAATTAAAGCTTAATTGTTAGGTAGTTTGATTTTAATTTAGGTAACCATTTCTGATAAACCTCTAATTATAAAATTAATAGAGGAAATCAATAGATATAATAAAAAACGTAACGAGTCGCTGTCTGTACATGGAAGATATACGAGAATAAATATTATAGGAGACCTTTATTAATGCAATAGAACCCAAAACAATGATTTTTGGAATTTTTGTCTGTTTGTCTGTTTGTTTGTGCACGCTAATCTCTGAAACGACTTATCCTATCTGGATGGGGTTTTCAATGATATATTGTGGCAAGCTTCACTTAACATTTAGTGTTTAATTCATGTCAATCGGTTCAGAAATAAAAAAGTTATGGCAATTTAAAGAATCACGTTGAACTTGCTGAACGTTTTGTTGGCGCGTTAACCAACGCGTAATGATAAAAATGGCGCATTTTAAAACATGCTGCCCAAAGTCACTTTTCTACGCGGGCGAAGTCGCTGGCACAGCTAGTAATTTAATATGAACATATAAAACTACCACTTGTTTAGAATATCTCGAAACTACTACACAATAAACAATTTGAGTTATCCCTTGAAACGTAAAATAATTGTTATATAGTACAAAACTTAATGTTTTCCAACAGAATACGCTTAAAACTTTATTATAATGCGATCCACATACACCAATCTCTAATTAGCTACCCCATTAACAGCTTTAACAAACAATTAACCTGTTCAAACGTGTATCAAAGCTTGAAAGAGAATACGGTGAAAATCCATTAGTTAATAGAGTCGTAAGCTGAGTGACGCCAGCGTGTCGCCGCGGCCGTCCACTCGGTTCAATTTCCTGCTGTACCGGAGAAGAACCACGCTTTAATACCCTTTCAATACAGTACAGGAATAAAAACAACCATAATTTAACTACACTTAGAACTTTAGTGTACGTAGATAGGTTTTAATTCTAATTTTTTTTTACATTACATTCATATTGATTCAGTAGTTTATGCGCATAAACGTGACACACATACTTCCACCTTTGTTATACTTTACCTCTATAAGGATGTTGTTCTACAAAAAATAGTTTCAATAAAATCGATATTCTCAACAAAAAAAACACGTTCCCAAAAGTTGTCTTTAATTAGGTATACGACACTTATTATAAGATAAATCCCAAGCGTAGGTTATCTTAATTATAAGTATTTGTTCTAGTTGTTATAGTTTAGATATTATAAGAGTAATTACGGTTGTAGACAAGTAATTCCCAGTAGCCAGCGCGTCGGGCTCTAATTTCCTGACGTGTGCCGCGTTGCATTCCATATTGTTACACCTATAGACGTATAACGCATAGACTGATAGTCTCTTAATAATCGGTCCGACGTTAGTAAAGCCAAAACTGTATATATGTAATTGTAAAAAGAACGTTCTTATACGCGACGACACGCACACAAGCCCACCGATAATGTTGCTGTTTTAAAATTTTACCCTTTATATGTGGAAAATTTTAAATCTACGAAAAACATACGAATTTTGATGTGATACTGTAGTGACGATCTATGTAAGTAGACAGTATTGTCTACTTTAAAACGGCTTCACTTTGAGTGCCTATTTTGTAGTTCTAGGTGTTATTAGCCTATGGTTACACCATTCTGATAGTACAGTAATTAATGTCATTAATCGATGTATTGTCTTAAATGTGATCTTATCGAAGCCCTGATGGTTATTTTGACAAACATTTGTGAGATTAATTTCGTCATTCTGAGTTTTAGACTTTGACTTAAATAACGACGACATTTTGCCGTATTCATTAATAAAATTTCAAAGAAATATATTTATTTATAAAAATCTTTACAAATAATAGCGAGATTTTATGAATGTTTATTAATACTTAATACTATTTCACGTCAATATTACGAAATGAATTTCGTTGAAATTGGTCACTCAGGTATATTTTAACATGGAGTAACAAAGAATGTTTTTGGAAGCACTAGAAAATTCTAGTAAATACTTAAATAGTATATTAAATAGGCACAAATGATGAGGAATAAAACGACATTTCTAACAAAGCGAATAATCTCGAGATCTTAATGATTGTTAGTCTGCATTGTCTGATCGGAAGAAAGTGGCCGCATGACGTTTAATTTCCTTCACCACTACGGGCTACGCTAGAACTCAAATACAAACTCCACTGACTATCTTGTCACTCGCTGATTTAATTGAACTTCTTTTATAGAAGCACTCTTAGCAATTATATTGAAACTTCTGGAAATAACGAACGATCAAGGAACATAACGACTACTTACCCACATATTTTCTTTGTTATGTTTATGATAAACTAGGCGAATTGACGATTGCATTTCAGGTAATCATACTAACAATATAACTATGTATAACAATACAGAATTAAAAGACATATACAGCAAATCGTAATGGACTGTGATTGAAAACAGCGCATCGAGCAAGCAGGAGACAATGGCAGGTACAGTGGCCTGTTGGCGAAACAGCAAAGTAATTTTCCCGGGCCCCTTTCATGGAGCTCGTCGCGTGTTTGCTAGTTAGAATTCGGGTGTAGTTCGAAAATTAATCAGTGCCCATTGTGGCCGCTTTGTCGCGGACTCTGGTGCCAATTATTGGCTGCGCAGCGCACTCGCGTAATTGAGCCCGCCCTGAGGCAGTTTCCAACTCTGCCAGCTCTAATTCTCAAACTTTTTCCCTGGAAATTGCTGGAAATCGATTTCACCAATCATTTCCGTCATATGTAGAACGTGTCCACGACGAGCGATTGAATGACCGTTCGTAAACTTTCGTGAGTTAGCGTTCGACTCGATTATAACGTCCTCAGTGAGACCGACCGAGAACAAAAGAATCACGGATCACGATACGACTTCTTTTGGTCGGCGCTCATTAAAATTTACAATTAGCAAGCAAAAAATGTATGCATTTCCATTCGTAATTAAACAACTTTAGTATTCATAAATAAAACGATTTAAATCTTAAAATCAACATGATCACAATCAAAACTGTGTACAAAGCGTAAAATGAAGTTAACAAGCACATCATAAGCAATCGTTTGCAAGTGAAATAAATCGTACGTTTCCATTTTAAACATTCGTTCGGAAAAATTGAATAAAAAATTGTTTCGGCCGGAAGCCTCGCAATTTGGCCGGCCTGTAACTGTCTGCGTACAATCCACTGATTGATTACAATAAAATAATAATTTGCGTGATAGTGCAAACTGATGTTAACTATTCCCCAGTTTGTCAGTTTTCATGTGATTACACTCATATTGTTTTGTGTTGTCCGATACAATGTTAAACGATATAAATGAACAAGTTTCTAGCGAATAAAATTTCAATAAACGTTTTAATCCTTTTAAAAATTTAAAGGCACACATACTGACCGTACTTAGTTCCATAATGCGCATTACTTAACATTTATAGGTGTGTAAAAACAAACAAACAAAAGGCTAAGTCCTAAATACCGCGTAATACTGGCGAGGGTTAATGAATTTAAACGTATAATAGTCGTAGGGTAAGCATAAAGCGAAGGCATTAAAACAATAACGAGTGTAACGCGCTGGTAACCGCCGCCAAATTTGCATTCCTCATTGTTAAAGCACATAAAAATTCTCTCATTAACCTGGGGTGGTCAGAAACCGCCACCCGCCTTACTGTCCACTTGTGACATTATTCGTCGCTATTCGCTCGCTACATTTCATTGGGATGCCTTGCGTACAACCCGGAAAATTCATATTATTTTAAATTCATTATTGACATAAGTTTATAGTTGTATATCTTATTATAGTTGTATTGAGTAGATATCAATAATAGATTAGTTTCTTAAAAACAGATTACACTTTATCTGCAAGACAATTGATTTTTTTTATATTATTATGCCTAGTAGAAATCATTCCTTGTTTTGATAATAGTTATAAAAATTGATTTACAATTTTCTGTCCACTGCTTATATATCGTATTAAAAACATAAATTAAAAAAAATCAATAATTTACGATAAGGTATATAAATTATTACTTATTACATTTACTGACTCCTTATTATATTTAATTGCTGACATAAAAACAACTAAAAAAAGGCGCCCAAGTACTAAGGAAACATGAAACGCAGAAGCTCTCAAAGATCTGGCAACAGGACGCAATTCGATACTTGGCGCCTGCTTTCATTACAGTCTGCTTAGCATACCCAGTACCCACTGGTCACTCCACGTGCAACATTCTCCCGCACGTGTACACTTTTTAGTTTGGCCCACCGTTTATTGTGACCGCACTCCGGTAATACCAAAGTAATTGAATATTTTCGTCCAACTAAGCGTCGTTTTTTGCAAGTTTTAATGAAAGTCGTAGAGCAAGGCATGTGGATAAAATAAGGTTGCTGCGTGCTTACGTTGGAATTAAAGTAAATTAGTAATGTAATCTATTCGTACAATTATACTAAGAAATATAAAATTATACACTAATTAACCTAGGCTTTGTTAACAGTAAATATCACCGTAGTTAAATCTCAAAAAGGAGTAATACATAATCTAATATCTATATTTATTATGAATACCAATATTAGTGAACTACTCTAGAAATTATTTGGTAATAAAATTTATTTTAGAAATCAATACATCAATGACTTTTCTAACTTAGCAATATGCGCCCGATGATATGTAAGTGGACACTTTATATGGTACTAGCTGTTGCCCGCGACTCCGCCCGCGTGGACTTTCATGTAAAATTTGACCTCCCCCCCTTCCCCCTTATAACCCTATTTTTCAGTTAAAAAGTAGCTTAAGTTACTCTCCATCTTTTGAATCGATTTTGATCGAGTCGATTGATTGCTTAGCTACGGCGTGAAGGAAGGACAAACAAACAAACAAACACACTTTCACATTTAAAATATTATAGTATGGACAAGTATGGATATATGGGCACATTATAAAACAATAGATGTAAATACATTGTCTCCTTACATCCTCATACTAAAGTATTAACGTCACAAACTTGCTCAAGCTTTCACGTTGATTTATTTACCAAGAACTACAAAGATTAAAGCATAAAATAATAATGAGTTAAGTCGAGTACTGTGCATATTCTTAATATTAAATCAGTTTCCATAATAGCAGGATCTCGACGACAAAATTCAAGCCACTACTGAGCGTATTGTTCCATTAACACAATTTTATGTTCCATATTAAAATAATAAAAACTTATGCCTCTCTTAATTAAATAATTTAGCGGCGGGTTGAGCAGAGATATGTAAATTGTTTTAGGGGATAGATCAAACAACCCTTTTTTATGACTTTAATATGCGGTCTCCGGGTGGAAGGGGGTCGTGAGAAGCGGGGCGGCGGGGGCGAGGTAAGTTATGAAATATTTAATAACGGCGCACACGATTCCATTTGAATTACTTTCGAGGAAATGACGATGTACTAGGCTAGGGGTGCACCGCGCTCCTGGACATTTGCCCTGCTTGAGTTTTGTTGCGACTTACGAGATCTATACGAGATTACGAGCTCACTGTCAATAATATTAATCCTTTATTTTTTTCCACAAAGGTATTTAAGAGACAAAATTTATGAGAGAGTGGATTGAGAGACTATCCTGTGTTACGGAACTCCAGGCTTCCAACCTAAGATTACATACATTAATTTTTTCACATTTTTCTCGTATGTTTTCGTTTTTATTGATATTGATAATATACATTCCTGTAAAAGACATTTTATTTAACTATTTAAAAAGAAAATATAGTCTTATTATTCTTGTTATCTTTGTGTTATACGAAGTGATTCATACTTTCGTATCAATTATTACTTTTAAAACCCTTAGTATATTTTATATATTTTTTTATATGTTCATATCAAGAACTCTATTTCTATAATCAACATTCATCTTTTAAATATTATCTTTTCATTATTTGCTTAGTGAAAAAAATACTATTAACAATCTTAGTGTTCCTACTTAGAAACCTTGAAGTACCTACTATGACGTGATCGGTGCAATTATAAAAATCACGCGGATGAAAAACCAATACAAATATCGAACGAAGGGCATTAATATATCGCAAATCGCAATGAATTATTCAAGCGTGGAATAAATGTGGAATTTTTTACACTTGCGCTCGTTGTATAACCGGTACGACGCGAGTCGCTTCACTGTCTCAAATACCGAGGGAGTGTTTTAATTAATGTTCCTCGACAAATTGCGAAAAAAGCCGAGTAATGACGTCACATGGCCCGTGTGTGTAACGAGGCTGATTACTGTGACGAGTTGTCGTCAAATAGCTCTTTTATACCGATGACTGGGAGAGTAAAGAGCCATGTAAGGCGAGTCACTCGCGCTATAATGACCTAATTATAATTTAATCTTAATTAAGCCTTTTACATTCTGTAACGCGTTTAAACGCTGCAAATATTACACATGCAGATGAGAATATTTTCTATGTATTTTAGTTATATTGACGTTGGTATATTTGAATTACAAATTACGTGAAAGTATGGATTTTAATTTTTAATAAAGTTAGTACGTAACGTTAATGCATGTGTACTTTCAAGACTTCTATAAGTCTGAAAGACTGCTTAGACAGTATATGAAGCTTTAATTTTTTAATTTACTTTTTTTAAGCTAATTAAAACACTACAATTTTCTATATAATCATTATTAGTTAGTTACAATAACATTTATGTTCATGTAATCAATTATTTATGCAACGTATTTTACATAATAGATAAGTATATGAATAAATTTCTTTTCTTCAATACTGTTACGTTTTAGATCTCCATTGTCGTCGACACATTCTACGAGTATATACACGTTATTAGCGTACTTAAAGTTTATAAAGTTAAATATGAGGCAATTTTATGAAAATCACGTCCATAATAAGTGGCGTAGCGGATAACATTACAATCACTAAGGTCGATCTGAATTGCCAATAATCTATACCTCACGAGATAATAACAAATAAGATTTTTTCCTCATATCTCGATCGCTGGGAAGTAGGAGGGGTTCTCACGGTCGCTGCGTGTTTTATTTTACGTAATAAACTCTGAATTATATGGGCTCTAGTTGAACTTGTCAAGGAACATTGTTTTAAATGCATTTCGTATTTCAAATAGCTGGACATACATTGATGCATTTATATTTTATGTCTATTTACAATAGCTAGACTTATTCTACGCAATCCAAACAGATTATTATTTATTTAAATGTATAGAATGCTGTTCCATTTCTTGTGTAATTAGCGTGTGTGGTTTAGCTATAACTTCCCTATTTCAATTAACTGCTGAAAGTATATTTTTTACTTTTAGTATTATTTGTTTTTAACAAAGTGTTAATAGGTACAATTTTAATAATAATGAAACTGTGTTTGAAGGAAATAGTCGTTTTTAAGAAGATATATTATGAATGTATCATGTCTTCCAAAAATTCACCACATATAAGCTACAAGTTTATATTTTATAAGCTGTTATGCCTCCCACAAGAAAATAAAAATACGTTAAGTTTCATATTATTAATATTTGAATTTCTTCTAAACTACTGTCTGAACTATATTAATATGAGTCTAAAAGTAGGTATGTGATTGTGGAAATCTAAGTTATATTATCGTTTAAGTACTAATTTAGCACATTGGAAATCCCGTCCAAAAGTGTGCTTTTTTACAATTATTTTTGAAAAACAAATTTGATTACAATTAAATTAATATTAATTTTCCTAAGCGCTTATTGCAGATCATAGTATATATGATAGCTGTGATTTTGGAAATTCTAATTTAATGATCTATACGGCTGTAAAAATATATTGAACATTTTTGAAAAACCCTTTCGGAAATATGCAACTGTTTTAACAAAGTTATGAAATATAAATAATTTCTATTCAAATGAACTCTTGTACTTGTTAATATTAAATAATTGCATAAACATAACGCATTAGCACGCCGCATATTGATTTAAGCTAATGTCTCAAAATATTTATTTAACGTGTTTGTAGGAACGATGCCTTTATGTCCTATGAAGAACTGTGTAAATGTATAGATAATTATGAATTCTACACATTGCATACATTGTAATTAACTAGCCATATACATGTAAACCTCTTGATTCACTCTATCTCGATAAAGAAACTGTAAGAAAATCGGTTGCATAGTTTTAAAGATTTAAGCATACATAGGGACAGACAGAAGAAAGTGGCTTTGTTTTATACTATGTAGTAATTCATTCTTATAATGCGAATGTAACTCTGTCTGTCTGTCTTTCCATCACGCTAATACTACTGAATCGATTAGAACGAAATTTGGTACAAAGATAGTC
Organism: Eurema mandarina; assembly: GCA_018238005.1. NCBI lineage: Eukaryota > Metazoa > Arthropoda > Insecta > Lepidoptera > Pieridae > Eurema > Eurema mandarina. Next base: position 26,365 of record DWAJ01000506.1, read on the forward strand.
TAAAAGTAAACTACAGTAAAATAGGTTGCACGAGGGGTTGAAACTTTTTATAATTTTACGCTTTCACGGCCAAACCGCTGAACCGATTGTAATGAAATTGGGTACACAGATGGTTTAGAGCCTGAGATAAAACAAAGGCTACTTTTTAACTGGAAAAAAGGGTTATAAGGGGGGAAGGGGGCGTCAAAGTTTATTTGAAAGACCACGCGGACGGAGTCGCGGGCAGCAGCTAGAGATAAATATTTCTATACACTTTTCATACAGCGCCATCTAGTTCGACACTGAGCAGAGTTTGTTTTATTGCGACATAGACACACTTTTTCATTATAAATACATTAATATAAAGGACCATAGGGCCACAACACCCTAAATAATACATATGCAAAAAGCGATTTAAAATTTTCGATTCTTTCATATAAACAATTTTCTATATAAAAAAACCATCTGTAATATTAAAATCAATTGCGAACTAAACTCGATAACAGCTAAAGAAGCTAAACCGATTTTGATTTTTATCTTTTATAATATTCCTTGAATTACGATAGATAGTTCATAAGCAGAGTAAAAATATAAGAGTAAGAGTAAGAGTATCTTGATTTATCGCATTTAACACATCGAAATAAAGAATAAACTAAGAAACACGAGTACATAATCAATTCCGATTCTGGGCGTGAGTCGAAACAGCGCCGTGAAATCATTGGCAGATAAATCGATTTGCTAATTCGTAATGGCTCATTGTCTGAGCCGCACAAAAGGAACTTTCTTTAATACAATGCCTCATATTTAGGACTCATTTTCCTCGAACTGCTATGCAGGTATTCAATAAGATTCTTGTAAAGATGATGTGTGTTTATTACTTTTTAGAAGGTTTAGATATTATCGCTGTACAGTTTCTTTACCGGGAGTATTAATTATTTAACTTAAAAAAATATATTCACTCTTTTCTATTAAAAAAAGCAATCGTATATTCCCACATGTAATTCAAACGAATCAAGAATGTTCCTAGCACATTATAAATTTGTAAACAGTGTAAATACAGCTATAAAATCTCAATGCAAATAAACCAAAATTACGTTGTAAATATACGGCGCGCTACAAGATAGCCACAAACATAAGGGCGTGCACACATCGCTGACAGCGCGTGGGCTCGAACATGGCGGCCTAACAACTTAATAAGCGGGTGTGCGTGATTTACGCGGGCCCGCGGCGCCGGCGCACTCCAGCATATTTATACTAATTTATGACGGATAAACATCGATTATACTTAGTACTGCTCCGAGCACTCGAGCACCAATAAATATCACAACTTTGTTACCCACCACGAAAATAAACAACTAGCGGAAAGTTCAAACGCCCCATTAGCAGATAAGCCGGCGCATTCCGCCATAATCCATCCTAATTAATCGCGAATGCGCTAATCACGCTGCACCCAATATATTCGTATTATATTGTCGATCGTAAAGCAGCTATAAGTGCAATTGTATAGTGTCATAGGCCATAGACCCCACTCGACGCGCGCCGAGTTATGGCTCTCGGAATGGACTCGACGCTAACAATCGTGAATCGAAAATAACCAGAAAATTTCTTCAACTCTGTCTAATGGCTTATTGTTGTTTATTTTATTGTTATTATGGCGTGGCTCGTTGTCATGTACGTTTTAACTACAACTTCTATTGGGGTTAAAGTTTACGCCGCACTTTTAGTACGCAATTTTACGGTATATGCAATTTCTCTCAATTCGCAATTTTTAAGTAAGTTAACTGATATCTTTGAAGGTGAAAACTGTATGACGAAAATATGTACTGCCATAAAATATTATTTGCACAAGAAAATTTTTTTATTAATTAGTCTCGAAATGGGTAGGTATGATATAACGACCTACTTTCTCCAATTAAATTTATACATAAGCTTTAAATATTGTATATTAGATATGCAGGAGTTAAAATAGGTTAATTTGATAGGATGAAACTATATCTATAATGAATTTATTTTATCAAAACACTTAATTCAGCTAGTCATAGAAGAATTTTTACTCCTACAAACTGATACAATTAAAATAACTTAGATACTTTAAATTGTTTAATGTTACCCAATAAATTATATTAAATTGATATGTTATAAGCGCAAAATTTTGAAGACGCAAAAACATCCTAATTAGGACGTCTTACCTTGAGGTGATTGGTTACCTGCGTTTTCACGCACAACTGATAAAGCTATATCTTTTTTTCTTGTTGGTTTTAACTCTTTTCTATCATTTCGATTTATGTACGGTGCTGCCGCTGCTGTGCGGAACAGTTTTTCCGGTTGATTTGTATGAGTATAACATATCTATTATATAATATCATTGATTTTACCCACAAAATAATTCCGAAAACAGGTAAAAATAAAAGATTTATGTAACCATACATAGCACTAATATTAAATCGCAAGCAGTCTCGAAGAAATAACATTCAACAAAGTATCACGATTAAGATTTGAGTTTATTTTAGTCTTGGGGTAATCGACTATGAATATTGGTTCTAAGTCAATGCTAGTAATATTATGATGGGAACTTTGTTCTGCACTCACTCTCGCATACATTAGCGTGCACTAACTCTTCGAGAATATTCTGTTATTCGCTTGAATCTAATTAAATTTACATAATATGAATTCCCGTTATGTCCTTTAAATATGAACCTTCCTGGACATTTAATGGAGGTACTTCAGGTTAACTTATCGATACAACATCTTTTTCACCGACTTCAAAAAAGGAGGAGGTTAAAAAGAAAGAAATGATTTAATAGTTATTTTATAATTTAGACTTCGGTGCCAAGTTAAACAATAACTGTTAGTTTGGTTAAATCGATACTGTATAGATGGTTGTAGCATTTACTTGGTACCCACTTAAAATTATGAAATAACTATTTTATTATTTTTATATACTAAATGGAAATGCGTATTACTTTGTGGGAAGCAAATCCATTTTTTGCTTTTTAGTTTGAAGTCGGTTTATTTTTTGTTAAAAATTATTTTATTATAAAACAACAAGACTCGTGGCAAATGTTTTTGGCTTACCCTAAGTACTTTAAAATTTAAATGTCGAATTTGTGACATTAAAATCCATTGATTTTGTCATTACATACTCTCTTTAAATATCCATCTTTATACACCATCACGATCGTTCAAATCTTTATCTTCATGTTAATAATAATTATAAGTAAAATTAATGTCTAACAAAAAGATAAAGAAGTCTTTAATAGCGCCCGTTAACATCGATGAGTCCTTGTCATATAGAATGACTATATTATCTGCAAGAATCTGAAGCTCTCGTACAAAAGTGCTCAGCGTAACGAGGTGCAACGCAAAGGGTCATTACCGGTCACTCCAGTGCGGTGATTATTTTATTATAAAAATATTGCGTTCATTAAGGATACTGGATGAGGATTGAAATCGAAATCTAACAAGGGATTTTAATGATCACATTTTTATTGTGTTTTAAAAGTGACTTATTCTTGTTTTTTTCATTAAATTTCAATTTGCTAAATTTATAATATAGTTCAGACGTTGTTCACGTTTAAATACAAAAATGAAAAAGATAACTAAAGGTTTATATATTAACTGACGCTGTATTTCATCTATACGCTACATTTTTCGCTACAACGATCAATACAAGTATCGTACATAAGTATAAAGAAAAAAAATATGATAAAATAAACATTTTACTTCAAAAGATATTTTCTCGCGTATAAGTCCATCGATAGTAGAACATTTTCCCACAGATATAAGATCGCAAAATACAGTGATCATTGAGTTTGTGCGTCGGGCGGCAACAGGCTTACTCCTCCCGGTGCCTTCGTGTGGAAATATTTGCCGACACCAACTGTTGGTGACGATATATATCCTATTGGTATATTTACATTTATATAGCGATGATGAACGTTTGGTTTGAACACCAAAGCGCTATTAGAAATAGGTACACATATAAACATACATATATTTTTGTAAAAATAAGAGGATCTTAAACATGTATCTAATGTAAAATACAGGACTGAGGACATGGAAATACTTTCACTGTGTATAAAGGAATTTTAAAAGGATAATGTATAACTTTCTTATGCCTCTGCACTCGTATTGTTAGGTCTTCGATATTCTTTACGGACCAAATTAATTTACAAAAACAAAAAAAAGGTCTAAACTGGATAGGCTTGATGTTCTGTTTCGATAAAATTGCTGTGAAATTTTATTTAACACTTATATTACTATATGTAGTAGTACAAATGTAATAGGAATACTAGATAATTAATTATTACAAGGTAAACAGTTCCCATGCTATTATACTTATTACAGGTAAAACTGCAATTAATTCGAAGCAACGGTCGTTTCTCAACGGCGAACTATAAGACGTTAATACACCCAATTAGATAGCCATAAAACTATAATTCTATACAACAAATACAACGTGTAATGTTCTGAAATGCGTATTAATAAACGAGCGGGTATTCATTAGCCGAGCCTACGATAAGAATGAAACATATTATTACGGCGTGGCACCGGTCGTTTTCGATAATTCATAATGTATGTTAATTATGGTGCCTCCTTCGCCCCGAGACAACCCTTACACCAAGATTCCTATCGAAAAAATTTACACGGACACTTTTGTTGTTGTTGTTGTTGTTGTTTATATGGATCATTATATCATGTGTATCGAGATAATTTTGTATTTATATACAATGTTGAACATATATTAAATGCGTAAATAAAAATGCAAGTAATTCTATAGATTCGATAATACAAGTAGATATTCTTCAATTCGGCAAAAGACGTTATATGTAGTTCCAAAAGTATACTGTGTGATTATATATAATACACATTACGACTGACTAAAGTATTACAATTAGGAATCTATAGACGTTTAATTTACATATCTAGGAATGCATTGCTCTTCTAGGAACAAAAGGAAAGAAAACATCTTAAGTATTATTTATAAATAGCCCAATTCAATATTATTAGCGTACTATCAGTCAGATAGGAGCCATTGAGAGCCGCAATTAGGGAGCCAGCCGTAGGTACTTTGATTCGAAAATTCGCAGTGCGCACAAACCATTCGCTCACAACACTTTTGTGTGTTTTTCGCGGCTTCAACGAGTGCGATACTGAAAAGCCTCAGGCTCCTAATTAGACTGAAGTCGGACGTGCCAATTAATTCAAGTTTCAGTCGGAAACTTTGCTGCATCAATTAATTTTCATAGTTAATTAGCAGGCAGGCCCGCACAAAACCGCGTCTGCGAAAGAAAGGCTAACGATGCCTGCCCCGGGCCGCCTACAATGCACCAATTATATCAGCTTTGTTGCATACAAGAGCGCTCCTATCACAGGTCCATTCAGTCCGCCGCTCTCTAACCATCTGCTAATATTTCGCCGCGCGCCGCCTTTACGTGTTTTGTTTTTTTTTTTATAATATGAAGAGGAGAGACGAGCTGGACGGACTCCTGATGGTAAGAGTAACGCCAGCCACTAGCCAATGCAGTGCTACCCGGAACTTTGCTATAAAGCACAACTCCGGGCACGGGTGCACTACACCGCCGCTCCCCACTTTGAGTCATCAGACTCATT